>BSBK01002954.1:2250000-2541976 GCA_027943335.1 Chamaecyparis obtusa | reverse complement strand
TTGTTTTCCACAAACACAGTTTCAAAAAAATACAAATCAACTTGTTTCAAGCCTGACAATAAATTCTTATAATGGATAAGCTTCATCCCCTTTTCACTCATGTGTCCAATTCAATTTTTCCATAGAGTTGTATTTGTTCCTATGAAAGCTAGGGAAATATAATAATTAGTGTTACTCATACATAAATGCAATGTACCTATTGTTGCCCCTTTTTCTATTATCAATGAGCCTTTAGTAACCTTCTACGAATTATCTGTGAATGTGACTATGCAATATTCACTTCCAGCTAGTTGTCCTTCTGATATGAAATTTCTTCTCAAATTAGGAACATGTGTCACCTCTTTTAGCAACCATTGATTACCATTTTCTAATTTTATTTGTATTTTCCCCTTTCCGACAATTTTGAGTAGTTCAACATCACCTAAATAAGCCTATCCAAAATAACCTTGAACATAGTTTAGAAAATATTTTCTATGGGTGTGGCATGAAAAGAAGCCCCTGAATCTAACACCCAAGAATCAATAATATTATCCAAAGAAATAATTAAAGCATCGTGTAACACATCACCTGCTACATTTTCTTATTTCTTATTTTATTTTTGTCCATCCCCTTGTTTTACCTTTCGAGAGTAACAGTCTTTCAATAGATGTCCTTTCTTTCCACAATGCCAACACTCCCACATTTACCCTAGATTTGGATATGCCTTTTCTATATTTCCCATGATTACTTGGGATTTTTCCTATTACCCTTTGTCCTATCCTATTATCAATAGTCAAAGTAATACCTGATGTCTCACCTGTCATTATCTATCACATTTCCTTACTAAGGATAATACCAACAACATCATCAAACTTTAAAGTGTTTGAACTAGACAAAGAGTTACAACCATGACCAAGTCATTATAGCTTTCAGGAAATGAGCATAAAATTAAGAGATCCCTAATCTCATCATCAAAATGTACTTTTAGAGAACTTACTTGATTAGTAATTGTGTTAAACTCATTCAAATGATCACTAAAGGGCCCACCTTCTAGCATATTTCATATTAAATAAATGTTTCATATGAAATACCTAATTTAAGGCTAAGGGTTTCTCATATAGTTTTTATAATGCCTTCATTAGACCCTCCATTTTTTTTCTTTCTCTATATTGAAATCCACCAATGATGTAGGCAAAAATATATTTCTCCTAGTGCCTTCCTATGAAGAACCTCACAGTTCTCACCCTTCATAATCATCACACTAAATAAAGATCCTTATGATATAGATAGTCTACCATTCGTATCTTTCATAACTGATAGTTTTTGGTCGTTGAACTTCTCAACCTTAAGCCTACCTTCCTTTTCCATTTGTTCCACTCAAATATGAGATTTCATGCCAATTAAAATTATCAGATTTCTAAAATTGATTTTAATTAAAATTCATTTCTAGATTTGATGTGTATATTTTTTTTAGCATCAACATTTTGGAACACACTTAGTGATCCATCATCTTATGTTGTTACAACATCCTAAACTCTCTCATCTTGATGATGGATCACCGAGTGTAATACGAAATGTTGATGCTAAAAAAACATACACAATCAAATCTAGAAATGAATTTGAATTTCTTGCCAACTCAGTGAAATCTACACCACTTTGATACCAATTGTTATGGTTTAGGAAAATATGAGCAATACAAAATATTAAAATAATGTTAAAATAAAGGAGTCGTAAAAAAATAACATAGAGATTTAATGTGGTTCGCCCCAATATGGGCCACATCCACCAGAGAAATAGCCATCCCACTAATTTTATTATCTAGTAAAGAGAAAATTACAATCTAATAATTTCACATCACATTGCCACTTATCTATAAGCCTTTTAGTGTTTACCAATGTGAGTTAAAAAACTAACCTAAAAAATCTTGGAAAAGTTAACCAAAAAATAATTGACAAGTTAACCAAAAACAATTCCTCGAGAGTTGCACCCCCGAACCCCTGTCTAGGGCCCAACCTAGCCCTGGACCCCAACGGGGATACATGGAAAGTGTATAGTACTTGCCTGATCAGTCACCACAAACCAACAATCTCCCACTTGGAGACCTGATCAGGCTCCACTCTAAACAACTTCCCACTTGGAGACTGATCAGGCTCCACTCTAAACAACCTCCCACTTGGAGATTGATCTTATAGAAACATCACTACCCCTAAATCTCTCATTGGATTGACACTCCTGGATTTGACTATTTCTCATTTCCACTACAATCAAGCTTGAATACCAATAAAAACTGACTAGTAGAACCCCTACCAAAGGCCCTTACCAACCTTGAACCCCATGGAGGATACACGATGAGTGTACAGTACTTTCTTGATTAGTCACCACAAACCAACATTTCAATCTATTTTTTGTTGTGGATCCATCTCGTCATTCTTGACAAATTGACCTCTTATTGTATTTTTCGGTCAATTTTTCAAAGGGGCACCCTTATATCCTGTCATTTCCAGGAAAACTTCTAATGACAATATTTTCTTGATTTTTCTTTGAAACAAATCTCTAAATCACATTTCCTCTAAGAGGGGAAAATTGTAGGCGCTCAAAATTGGTAAACACCTGCGGTGCCGCTTTTTAACACTTTCCGCATTGCATTCAAAATATAATTTTGGATAAACCTAATTATTATTCTATGTTGTGCATATGGTATTATCATGTATAAAGATTGTGTCATTCTTCATTAATTGACTATTAAATTTTTTTAATTAACACTAACATTCATCTCTAATTCGCATCACACTCTAGTCGAATTCAACCTGATCAATTGTGTCAAAATAAATGATCTTTATCAAAATCTTATTCTTTTCATATCAATTTCATCAAATCAACCAATTTGTCCTCTTTAGGGGTAAACAACCATTAATTCATCCCTAAGTCCCGATCTTTGATAAATAAATCTTATTAATTTATCCCTTCTCCTATGTCTTGCAATAATTTATTCTTATTGATTAATTGACTAATTTTCATTATTTTGGGAATTAATAATTTCTTGTTCCCTAATTTCTAATTTGTGAGGATAAATAAATTATTTAAATTCAAATAATCTCACATTCCAAATGGGATTCAATCCCTTAATTTTAGCCTCCATCTCCTAATTGTGCTTTCAATCCCTATAATCTAGCCACCACCTTTCCTCTCCCCCTTTCCTACTAATTTAACCTATCCTTTCCCTTCCAAATTCCCCTTGATTTATGCATTCCAATTTTCAAATAAATCATGTCATAATTTGTCATAATTATGAAAAATTTCCCAATTGTGCACTTATTTGCCAATTTGGTTATTCTCACTGAAAACTCTATAAATTGGAGCAATTTTCTTCAATACATTAACCACATTTTAAATTATTCTTGCGATCATTGTGTCATTTTTTCTTTCATGATTAGGTGCATCTTGTCACAATGTGAGCAACAAATAAAGTTTAGAAGAAGAAAGAAAGACATTGGAGCATTTTAAAGGGAGGTGTTTGTTGATTTATTTCATGTTTTATTCACTTTTCCTTCAATGGCTTTAATGTCAAGTTAGGATTTATGTTTTTGTATACATTTAGGCTTTTGTGGTTGACTCTAGCATGCAATGGTTTTGATTCCCATTTTCCTACCCTACATGTATGCATGTATGTGTGTGTGTGTGTGTGTGTGTGTGTGTGTATGCATGTGTGTGTGTATGTATATTAGTATCTGTATATGTATGTGTATATGTAAATGTATATGTATGTGTGTGTGTGTGTGTGTGTGTATGTATATTAGTATCTGTATATGTATGTGTATATGTAAATGTATATGTATGTATGTGTGTGTGTGTGTGTGTGTGTGTGTGTGTGTGTGTATATATATATATATAGGTGTGTGTGTATATGTATATTTTTATATGTGTGTATATGTATGTATATATCTATATGTATGTATGTATGTATATGTATCTATATATGTGTGTATGTATGTAGGTATATATATATACATATATATATATACATATATGTAGGTATATATATATACATATATATATATATCTATATACATATATATGTATATATATATATATATATATATATATGTATGTATATATATGTATATATTATATACATATATATATATATGTGTATATATATATATGTGTATATTATATATATTGTATATATATATATGTATATATATATATGTATATATACATATATATGTATATATATATATGTATGTATATATATATATATATATATACATACATATATATATATATATACATACATATATATATATACATATATATGTATATATATATACATACATATATATTATGTATATATATATACATATATATACATACACACACACACACACACACACACATGTGTGTGTGTGTGTGTGTGTGTGTATGTATGTATGTATGTATGTATGTATATGTAAATGTATATGTATATGTATATGCATATTTGTGTGTGTTGTTGAAAAAGAAGCATAAACTAATCATATATCTAATTTCACCCAAATGTATAACTACAATATAAAACAAATGTACCTTATCCTCGTATGGTTCTCCTATTGTCATAGGAGGGGTCGTCAAAAAAGTGTCATAAGTTTCACCTCAACCACACTTGGCGTACCTTACAAGAGTAAGATAAGATCAACATATAATGTTAGAATATAATTTTAATAATCATAATTCAAATGATATGCATGTTCAATAAGAATTGTAAGTTCATGTATGTGCAGAAATGGATATCATATAGATTTATAGGCCAAATTAAATGGTCATAAGGGTAGCATTTGTAGACACTAAAAAATGGTCCACACCTATGACCCCCCTTTTTATATATCTTCTATATTGCATGTTTGATATTTATCATTCTCCAATATTATGTCATTCCTCATTAATTAAACATTTAAAATTGTTTAATTAATTACTAATGTTCATCCTCTAATTTGCATCATGTCCTATCTGATTAAATGATTGTGTCAATTAATTCAACCTTCTAGGAGTAAATAACCATAAATTTATTCCCTATTCCTAATTCTTAAGTTTTGATAAATAAATTACATTTATTTATCCCTTTTCCTTAAGTTTAATTAATTTGACATTAATTAATTGGCTAATTTTTTATTTATTTATGAAATTTTTATAATTCATAAATCCTAATTTCTAATTTGTGGGAATAAATAAATTTTAAAATTAAAAAATTCCCCCTTTTCTAAATGGGATTTTATCCCTTAATTTGTGCTTCACTTCCTCTTTTTTAGCCTCCACCTTCCCTTTTCCTTTTATCATAATTGTCATAGTTTATGACAATTTTCCTTTTTCCCTTCTATATGACAATTTTCCTTTTTCCCTTGTCATAATTGTCATAGTTTATGACAATTTTCATTTTTTCCTTTTGTCATATTTCTCAAATTTTATGACAAATTTCTCTTTTTTTACTCACAAATTTCTAATTGTGCATCAAACTTTTCATTAGTTATCATTAATTAATAAAAACTTCCTCTTTTAATTTTTCCAATTGTCATAGTCTATGACAATTTCCCTTTTGCATACTTAATTGCTAATTTACAATTCCTCTTGTAAATTCTATAAATTGAGATCATTTCTCTCAATCTTTTAACCACATTTTCTAGTATTCTTGCTATCATTTTTCTTTCATGAATAGGTGCATATTATCACCTGGGAGAAACATATAAAATTTAAAGAAGAAAGAAAAGCATTGGAGCTTCATGAAGGGAGTTGTTTGTTTGATTTGTTTCAAATTTTATGCACTTTTCTTCATAGCTTTAATGTTAGGTTAGATGTTATAATATATGCATTTAGGGTTTGTGGTTCCTCTATCATGTAATGATTTCCCCATTTTCCTCTCCTACATTTGGTGAGTCTGACATGAACATGCAATTCTAATGGGTTTTTCTTGTTTTTGATGTGTTTTGCAAGTACAAGAACAAGATTTGTGCACTTGGAAATCTAATTTGTGATATGTGCAGGGCTTTCTTGTTTTATACATGTAAGAAATCAATTATTTTTAACTGGTCTTTAAAATGGGCAACAAATTACATCTATCTGAATTAGGACAATAAATGAACAAAAAATTTCACATAGCCTAATTAGGAGGATAAATGAACAACAAATTTCACATAGTCTAATTAGTGGGAAAGATGAACTACAAATTGCACATAGTCTAATTAGGTGGATCAAAGAACCCTACAACTTTTACATATTTCTAATTAGGAAGGGAAAGAAAAACTTTTCCTATTTTGATCACATTTCTTTTTTTAATGGGTTGATGAACAATAATTTTTCATGTAATTTTAATTAGAAAGGAAAAGAACCATAATTTGTACTATTTTGATCACATTTCCTTTTTAATTAGAAATTGAACAATCTTTTCTTGGTGTGTTTGGGTCACTAATCAGTCTATGCAACACCTTGGAAAATGTGTGATGAAGATTTCATCCAAAAACTACTAATGTGTTTGATGCATAATGTTTGATGAAGACCTTGTATTTCTTTCAAAAAATTTGTGTTTATTTTTAGTAGTTAGAAAACATTTCATTTTGGTGCATAAAATGAACAAAATATTTGTTTGAAGTATTTTTTTTTATATTGTTAATCTCAAAAGATTGAATGAACGTATCCTCTCCCCTCATTTTCATGGATCTTGGGTGTAAGTAAAATTAATTCAATCTTTCTAAAGGTCCTACCTCCCGAGTAGCCCATAAGGATGGGTGAGAGGGATGACCCAAATGATAACAGGCTAAATCCAAGCCACTCTCAATCGCTATATAAAATGAGTGGATCCAAAATTCTTCACTACGGGTGCTAATTTCCTACCCATACTGACTTATCCAATACCTGTGTTCTATAGGAAGGAAGCCTCCTTGTAATGGGAGAGAGCATGCATGGAAAACTAAATGAGATTCCAAACTAAAAACTTTGTTGTAGTGTCCAAAAATCAGCTGTTTACTGACACAAGTGGTCACCCATTCCTGTGAAGACATCCAACACTTTCGTAGATCTTTGTAAAGATAGTGGTTCCTTGGGAAATGATGCCCCTTGGAATTCAAAGCTTGGTGTTGTTGAGAAGTGAGTGCACTATAAGGGGGAGCTCATTCCTCCAAGCTTCTAGTCTATCTTCTCTAAGTAGGTTGAGATGGATTTAATCCAAGTGGGAATTTAGTGATATTGTCCTTCAAGCTTAGGTTGTGGTGTGTTTGTGCATTTAGATTAAAAATAGCCATCTTTGTTTGAAATGTCTTGCGTGTGTGATAAATGAGAGTTGCATTAATCAAAATTTATCCTAAAACATTTCAAAACATTTAAAAAACCTTTTCAAAAGAATTCCAAGGCATTCATAATTGTTCCAAGACCTTGTCATAGACTTTTTTTAAAACATGGATTTTCAAACCACATGCCTTGGAGCCTTGTTGTAATTTTAGGATAACATTTTGCATTTAAATTTTGCATTCATATCATATTACATTCATAACATTACCCACGTGTCATATTTCATATTGAATTTTCATTAGCAAACCTTTACATAAGCGCATAAGTCCAACCTCATTTTTAATCCTTATTAGGTCCCCACCTTACACTTCCATATCATAACCCTTTTAAAAACTTTTCTAAATCCCAAAAAATTCAAGTCTTGGAGGTTTCACCTTATGTTATTAAAAAAATGGATCTTGCCTTTATTTCAATCTTATTTCTTTTGTCTCTCTTTATCATTTGGTTGATTTTCCACTCTTTGTCGTGATGAATTTGACTTGGTCATTTTTATTTTATTTTGTCTTTTGGTCTTTAAAAAGTCTTGATCCTAATTTCAATTTCCTAAGGTCCTACTCTTAGGTTTTCATTTCCAAAGATTTTCTAAAGTCAAAAAATTCCAAAAACATAATTGCATTATCATTCCCCTTAGTTCGCATTATCATACTAGCATTTTACAAATTTCCAAAATCAAAAAATACAATTGCATTTTCATCCTCTTTAATTTGCATAATCATACCTGAACTTGCATTTTCCAAAAAATAAAAAAAGTTCTTAAATATCATAGTCTTGCATTATCATTTTCCAAAATCCAAGTCAAAAACTCAAGTTTTCATTCATTTCAAACTTCCATAATCCAAAGTCAAATTGTATTTTTGCATACTTTTAGTTGCATAAACCATCCAAAATTCTAAAATAAACATAGACCTAAGTTTCTATACATTGCATTTTTTCATATCCTAAGTTTTCCATAATCATTTTAAAAAACCTCAAAATCCAAAAAGAATTAGACTTTGCATAATCATTTCATTCCAAAGATAGTCATTATAAGTTGCATTAATCCTTGCATTTCAAACCTTTTCAAAATCCAAAAACATAGTCATTTTCTTCCATTTCCAAATTACATTTTCATACCCTAAGTTGCATATCTTTTCAAAATCCATCTAAAAAAAAAAACCAAAGTGCATTTTGCATACATCTATCATATCCTTAGTTGCATTTAGGCATCATACCAATTTTAACAAGATCCCAAAAAATGCAACAAGGTTCTTATAAACCCATGTACATTTCAAGTTAGAACACACAAACACCATTTGACCCTAGACAAGGAATACCTTTGCAATCACAAGGTTTTCACCTAAATATCATATACCCTTTAAGTGAGAAAACCCAAACACATTTTGAACCAATAAAAATGACATTCTCCCAAAAAAATGATCAATCACATCAATCTCACACATACTTGATCCTAAAATTGCAAGCAAACTTGGCTAAAGAAAAGAAGATCTTGGAAGAGAAGATGGAAAAGATGAAAAATAATAAAATTGAGATGGTCAAACTCCTTAAATGTCCAAATGAAAGTTTTGGTAAAACTGAAATAAATCTCTCATTGAAAAATAAAAAATACCAAAACTTATTTCACAAATAAATGAGGCAAACACAAACTTCAACCAAGCCCAATTCAATCATGTTCAAGAGAAAAATTTCTTCTATCAAGTCCTAAATCATGTCTAATTTAATCAAATTTAAAATCAATCTTGATTCAATCAAGGCCCAAATAAATGTCATTCAACCAAGTTTCAAATCAAACCTTCCAACCAGAGTGTGACATAATTCAACTAGGGCTACCACCCAATCTTGAACCAATCTTCATTCCAATGCAATTAAGTGATCCTCAAGTAATCACACAACCTCTTGTTCCATTCATGTAAACAAGTCAATCAATAAAAAGGTTGCAAACAAGTTTTTCTTCAAGAACATTACTTATCAATGAACTTCCTCTCATGTCCTCAAATCAACCAAGGTTTTCTCAAACAAGTACAAGTTCAAACATGTCATCTTTTGGATATAAATCAAGAATAATCAATGAGAAACCTATTATGGCACATGATCAATAAAAAAATACTTTACAACATGAAAAAATTGATATGGTCTCACCAAAAAAATCACCCAAGCAACAAAAATCTAAATTTATGAAGAGTTTGCTTCTAGAACTGAATTGTGTGCATGAAAAAATAATTTGCCCATGTCTAGAAATGGCTCATTCCAAAAAAATCACATTGATGACACACCCATATCTTATCAATAAATTGACTTGCAAGAAGCATCCATGTTTCCCACCATTCCTTTATCCCCTAAAACTTCACAAGAGCAATTTCCTCCATCTCCCTCAAGTGACATGTCCAATGATGAAACCTTCCAAGGGCTATCCATAGAATAAATTCAATCTAGTCCCATTCAAGATACAAATTCCATACCTAATTAAAAAAATGCTAGAGCTAATGCTACCATGTGCTCCATTTCCAATAAATCCCATTCAAGAGAGTCTCATGAAAATCCCATCTCCCTCGTATAAAAACAATGATCCCTTTTCAAAATCCTCCATGCATGTCCAAATTCATGCCCCATGTCAAGAGGATGATCCAAAGTGTACAGAAACAAGTCCTGAAATAAATCAAGATCAAGATCCCAACAATGACCAATCCCTTACCACTATTGACCAAGATCCCATTCTCCTTGAGTCCCATGATGGTCCCATTATCCTTGAATATCCTATCCAAGATGATTATTTTTCATCTCAAAAACAAAGTGTCTTTCCAAGTCCCATTGACCTTTTATTTCCTAAGTAAGATCATGAACTCTCTTCCATTCTTCCTAATTATTCCATCCAAAGTCAAGATAAAAACACCTTTATACTATAATCTAATTATCCCCTTCCAAGTCAAGATCAAAGTATCCCTTCACATTTATATCCACCACAAGATCCCATCATCCCTTTAGATCCTCCTCAAGATTCCTCCATCCCTTCATTTTCTTGTCCTAATCTTCCATATCCTCTACAAGGTCCTATCCTACCAAATGATCCTATCATTGCTCCTATTCCACCACATGATCTCATTATTCTTATTGATCCTCCTCATGATTTGAACACATTTTCACAAGTTGTTCATGATCCCCATACATGTCAAATGGGTTCCTCTATCTCCATTCAGTCTGGTCCATTTCATGATTCTATTGTTTTGTTTGTATCATATCCACCTCAAAATACACTCGCATCTAGAAGCAAGTATCCCATTGGTAAAAATCATTATCAAGTTAAAGCGTTAACACTTAATGAACAAATTATGTTAAAAACCTTCCATCTCAAAGAAAATTATGATGGTTGTGACGTTAGTTAAAATTCTCATTCTTAAGATCTTGCTATTCCTACCAAATCCAAATCCAAATGTATACCTCCCACTTCATCTCTTCAATCCATATTAGGTCCATGTATTCCTCCATCCACTAGCTCAAAATCCAATTACCCTTTCCCAAATCAAGATCCGAAAAGGAATACATCTTGAAGAACCTTCCACCCATCCAAAAGGCCTCCACACAATTCCTATCCACCCATGAATCTCATTCCTTTTCCAAGTAATTTGGATGCCAAGCATAAAGTCCACAAGTCAAGAAATCCAAATGCAGTTAATGATCAACATGTCTAGTCTAAAAAACATGTACAAACAAAGAAGAATATGATCCAAAAAGAAAAGAAAAATGTCCAAAAAACCGCAAAGGCCCATCAAGCAAAAAGAAAACTCAAAAGCAATATGGGTTCCTAAATCTCTTGTGCAAGCAATGAATTCCAAGAGCCCACAAAAGAATGAAAAATAAAAATCCATGTGGATTCCCAAGAAGCTTCTTAAAGCACCTGGAGTCCTAAAGAAAAATCCAAATTGGCATCCAAAATTGCTATCCCTCCATCTAAAATATTCATATCTTCAAAATCCATTTTGGGTCTTTATGTCTCAAAATCCATATCTGTTCCTCCATCAAATACAAAATCTCCTTTTCCTCCATCCCTCCATCACCCCTCAAGGTGTGTGTCAATGTTTTTCTTGCCTACACTTCCATCCACTTAAAAGAAAGTCTAACTACACTCCCTCCATTATTCAACACATATTTTCTATCCTTTCATTCATCCTATCTAATCCTTTTCCTAAACCCTTATTCCACTTCATCCATTTTGTATCCCTTTGTCATTACCCTACCAACATCTTTGAGAATACCATCAAAAGCTATGGTTAATTATTACATGTTCTTCAAGAGTACTATCTAAATAATAAGGTGTTTGATTCCTTCATCCATGTCATGTCATGCATCCATTATCTTCCTAAAAGTTTTTAAAAAAAAGTAAAAATGTCAAAAATGTCAAAAAGTTTAAAAAAAGAAAAAAAGAAGAAGAATAAAATAGTTGCCTTGATGAAAACCTAGCAAACAAGCATCTTGGTAACACAAAAAAAGGTAGAGAGAACTAAGTTCATCCAATAGTGAAAACCTGGCAAATAGGCACCTTGGGTAAGTACCATGATGAAAACCTAGCAAACAGGTGTCATGTGTAAATTCATGAAATTATTGCATTCTATACTTGGGGGAAGGTTTAACCCATGTTTTCATCCATTATATATCCCTTTCATTTCCTCTATTTTTCTATGCCATTCATATCCCTTATCCTATCAACACCCATATCTCTATTTTGCCAACTTTGATCTTAAGAAAGGATGGGGATCTTCCTAGAAGCAACACATATCCTATCTACTTTACATTCCCCACATCCCTTTGGTCCATCTTATCACAACCTTTGGTCCATATTGCCTACCTTATTCCAACCTTCAATCCCAATCGCCTTTGTCCATTATTGATCTTTCTTTCCCTATCCATATCTTATCATTGTCCTATCCAAATCCCTTTTTTGGTCTTGATAAAAAAATAAGGACATAAAAATGCCAAACATGTTTTCCAAAAAATATCTTGATATTTCCATCCCAATGCATCACATTCCATCCAATGCACCATTCCATTGTCATGTCTAATCCCTAAGCTTTGAAAACTCTACTATCCCATTTTGTGGATAGTCTTTTGTAACCCAAATAGCTTCAAGACATATTAAGTCACCCTTTTCCTTCATCTACCTAACAGTCCATCCATCAATCCCTAATGTCCTTTCCTTTCTAGACACTGGGGGCAATTCAATACATCTTTCTCATGTAAATATTAATGACCTAAAAAATACAAAAACATCAAATAATGTCCTAAAAAAATTCAACCAAAAATTGCATAATGACTTGAAAAAAATACAAAAAAATCAAATATGATTTAGCAAGAAAATCCAAAAATAAATAAATATGATCTTGAAAAAACAAAAAAAATTGCATTTGATGTTGGAAAAATCACTAAAAAGTATAAAAAGTCATAAAAAACACTAAAAAACATAAAATATCTTGAAAAAATCCTTAAAAATTGCAAAAAAGCTTGAATTTTTTTTTGGAAAATTAGAAATCATCACAAAATCTGCAATAAACCATATACATAATCTTTTTCATGTTATCAATAAATTGTCCCTTGTGACAAGACACACATTTGAGAAGACACAATCTAAAGATTTGCAAACATTGTGCGTACAAAATCATGCATCAACAAACAAACTATCCAATCAAGTCAACAATCAATCAAATCAAAATTATCCAATCAAACAAACATCAATTTTTCCTTTATCAACCTATCATTTGTCTTATACAGGGTGGGGTATACTCAAAACTAGGCAACATTACTCTTAGACAAGGTACTTCATTCCTGAAACCAAACACTATCATTATCAATCAATCAAATAAACTATTAATTTCAACAACTAGATCAGATTGATTGTTGACTTTGTTGGTTCAACGAGTCTTATCTTTTATTGATTTATCCTTGGTCATGTTCGTATCCTACTCAAGAATATCACTGAGTGATGAGAGTGGTCGGGATGTTTCATGGTCATTTATTTTTGTTTTTGTCTTATGTTTGTGGGGTGTTTTTCATAAAGTTCTAGTGCACGTATGTTTTTTGCTACAAGATGGATGGAAACATTCCTTGTTTGCATTATGTTTATTTTTATGCAAAGGGATTGCACTATCACTCTGACTTTTTGTGTCATGATGCAACACATCAAGTTTTCCATATTAAATAAAGCTCTCATGAAAAAAGTGCACTTATGAAAGAAAGTTTCATCATTACTAAGTCTTCCCAGTCAAATTTTTTCTTCCATTTAACTCTTCTTTCGTCAGTCTTTTGCAATCATTTTATTTTCAAAAAATTGTCTCCATATCAATTTCTGCCTAATTTTTTGAGGGGGCATCCATCCTCCATTCTGCCAGTCCACTAGGGCATGATCTTTTATTTTTCTTTGAGCCAACTCTCATAATCGTAGTCTCAAAGAGGGGAAAAATGTAGACACTCAAAAAGGCCAACACGTATGGCCCCCTTTTTTACATGTCTTCTATATTGTGTGTTTGATATTTATCATTCAACAATATTATATCATTCATCATTAATTAAACATTGAAAATTGTTTAATTAATTACTTATGTTCATCCTTTAATTTACATCATGTCATGTCCGATTAAATGATCATGTCAATTAATTCAACCTTCTAGGGGTAAATAACCATTAATTATCCCTTATTCCAAAGTCCTAAGTTTCGATAAATAAATTACATTTATTTATCTCTTTTTCCTAAGTTTCACAATTAATTAATTTGACATTAATTAATTGGCTAATTTTATTTATTTATGAAATCTTCATAATTCCTAAATCCTAATTTCTAATTTGTGGGAATAAATGAATTTAAAAATTTAAAAATTCCCTCCTTTTGCCAAATGGGATTTTATCCCTTAATTTATGTTTCACTTCCTCTTTTTTAGCTTCCACCTTCCCTTTTCCTTTTGTCATGATTGTCATAGCTTATGACAATTTTCTTTTTCCCTTTTGTCATAATTGTCGTAGTTTATGATAATTTTCCTTTTTCCCTTTGTCATAATTGTCATAGTTTATGACAATTTTCCTTTTTTCCTTTTATCATATTTGTTATATTTTATGATAAATTTCCCTTTTTCACTCACTAATTTCTAATTGTGCATCAAACTTGTCCTTAATCAATGACAAATTTCCTCTTTTAATTTTGCCAATTGTCATAGTCTATGACAATTTCCCTTTTGCATACTTAATTGTTAATTTACAATTCCTCTTGCAAATTCTATAAATTGAGATAATTTCTCTCTATCTTTTAACCACATTTTCTAGTATTCTTGTTGTCATTTTGCTTTTATGAATAGGTGCATATTATCACATGGGAGAAACATATCAAATTGAAAGAAGAAAGAAAAACATTGGAGCTTCATGAAGGAAGTTTTTTTTATTTGTTTCATATTTCATGCACTTTCCTTCATAGCTTTAATGTTAAGTTAGGATGTTATATTGTATGCATTTAGGGTTTGTGCTTCCTCTAGCATGTAATGTTTTTCCCATTTTCCTCTCTTATGGTAGTATGGACCTATAAAATATGGTCTGCAGTCATCACCTTCTAAACCATAAATAAATATATATTAGTAAATTAATATATATTATTAAATATTTAGTTGAATACAAGAAATTATTCTATTTTTAAATTTTTAAATTTCTTACCACTGATGAAGATGCAATTGTACAAGTTGTCACAGGAATGGTAGATGATGTACCATCATATGTCACTACATCCTAAAATGCATAATGTTTGCATCAATTTTTATTTAGATCTATAATTAAAAATGTATTCACAATTGTAAATCAATTTTTTATTGAATAAAACATTATAAAATCAATTTATTGTACATGCATCTCAAGCTCATACACTTGTTGCATCAAGTCATCAATTAACACCATAGTATCTAATCATCACACTCATGGCCCCCACTAAGCCCCATAACATCTCAATTCACAATGTGTGCAAATATGAGAGGACAAACCATCTACATGTTCATCAGTATCTCTCCCAAAGCATAGTTGATAACAATTAGAGCACATGTGGGAGCTAGGTGCGCTAGAGGTAGATGGTCTATTTGTTGCACCATCATCTAGGTAGCAAGGCTAGGATAATTGGATGTCATGTTGAATGATTGTTTCAATCAAATATGGTAATTGCTTGAAGAGTCTATACATCCATATAATCCTTCAGGGATGTTGGGACCATGATGTGAATAATGGGTTTCATTGTTAGTGGTACCCAATTTGGGAAGTTTTTGTTAGGGTTAGAAGACATGAATCTAACAATTAAATAAAAATTTGATCAATAAAATAAAGGAATAAAACACACAGAAAAATGTAACAAGAAGACACAGAGAATTTAACATGGTTCACCCAAACTTTGGACTACGTCCACCAAAAAAAGAGTCCAATATTATTATCCATAAAATTGAACTGATTACAATCAACAATCTCTTGTAACTCAATACTGTTGCAAAATTCTACTAAGTTTTTCATAGGAAAACCCTAAACCTAAGCTATTTTATCAAAACTTATGTCAGTTACAAAAATAGGGTTAGAATATGTCATCCACTAGAAAACTAACTCTTGATGCATTTTTAAAATAATAAAAGTTGTTTGAGCTTTCGGGGGCATTGCCCCCAAACCCACATTGAATATTTTTGGGGGAAACTACACCAATAAATGTGGGTAAAAATTAACCTTCGAGTCTAATTAGGCTCCATGTAACAAAAATCTCCCACTTGGAGACTAATCATAAAATCACTGACCTTGTAGCTCCCATTGGAATGAAACACACTAGACCCAGGTGTTATATTTCTATTATTTTTAGTCTTGAAGACTAATCAAGGTTGAACATGAGTTCAGCTTCTCCCTTGCACTTCCTTTTGTGAACATATCCATTGGATTGGTATCTATATGTGTATTTTCCTACTTTACATGTCCATCCTCCAACACTGACTGAATAAAAAGATACCTCAATTGTATGTGTTTAGTTTTAGAGTGTAAGGCAAAAAAATTAGCAAGATGTATAGCACTTTGGGTTGTTTATAAACAAGATATTTTTAGTCTATGATTTTCCCGACCCTTCCATGAAAAGTTGCATCCATATCATCTCCTTATCTGCCTCTATAGCAACAACATACTCTGCCTCCATGGTGGATAAAGAAACCACCTTTTACAACCAAGAAATCCAACTCACAGTTGTCCCACCAATAGTAAATACATAATCTATGGTACTTTGCATGGTATCTATATCCCTTACCAAATATGAGTCAACATAGCCTTTCAAATCAGTATTAGATCCCCCAAAACATAAGTATTTGTTGGATGCACCTCTCAAGTATATGAGAATATATTTCACTACGTCCCAATGCTCAACTCTAGGATGACTCATATACCTACCAAAAACCCCTACAACATGTGTAATATCTATTAGGAATGGGAACACGGAGAGGGGGGGTGAATCAGTGTTCACTATATCTTTATATTTTCTTAACTCTTGATTCTTAACTTGATTGCTTAAGTACTGATATGAACGTCAATGTAAACAAGATAAAAAATCACAACACATAACACCAATATGGTTACAGGGAAACCTAAATAGGTAAAAACCTCAGTGGGAATTGACACCCACTAAGAACTGCACTAGTGTTTTATGATCCTTGTTAGAAGATCTGCAACCCTGTTAGGAGTTGTTATTTACAATGCTTTTAGTACAATGACCTGGTCAAATGTCAGACCCTATTAGGAGTCTTTTATGATTGACCCTGTTAGGGGTGAGGACACACTGTCTGAGAGCTCACTTCTCAAAGGGGTGAAGGCTGCAACCTTCTGAATAAAAGATGCACACTATATCTAGATCTTGGTGAACTACGAGGTAGACCTACTGTCTTGATCAGTTCCAATGAATATCACACTCTATCTTCTCTGTCACATAGACCTCTTCTTGATGGCACAATACTTTTCACTCTCTACTCTGCTCTAATCTTTCATCTCCATGCCATTCTCCTATCAATCACAAATGACCGACTATAAGTATCTTCCCTCTAAATGATATAATCAATTTGGCATGTAACCGATTATATACAACACTTCCAAGTGAATTGGCTCAAGCGTGTTTACAAACAAATATGTTTACATGTCTACAACCTAATTACAATAGGTGCATAGCCTTTACAAAACATTATTATAACCGCTAATCAAATAACTAACAGTCGGCTGCATACTCTGTTCTATTCTGGCGTTCACTGTCTGTACCACTTCAACTGACTGTATCTTCATCATATTATCTCATATGATCATGTGCTCTTAGACTTAGCATGAATACACACTTACTAGCTTAACTTCAAGGGTGCATACCATAACTTGGTCATACACACGTGTGTTGATGCTTTGAGCATCTGGTGCTCTGCTAGTTGTCCAGTCTTCTATACTTAGCCATATCTTGACCTTATGATAATGTGCGCTAACTCTAAAACTCTATATGACTTTGTTTCCATGATGAAAACACTATATCTAGTCACATACAATAGTATAGTCAACTTACCAACAATCTCCCCCTTTGTCATTAATGGCAACAAAGGAATATGGTGAAGTTACTAATTGTACCCTTATACAAAATTATTTAATATATACTCTAACTTATATAGCCCTTATACTCTGTACTATACTTCTTATTTACATCATATATAATACTCCATATTCTACATACAATACTCCCCCTTTGACATTAATAACAAAGGTGCTCAAAAAAGTGTATCTACAAGTACTTACAAAGAAAGTACATCCGGATAAGCAATCTACAGGTTCTGGATCTCTTGTTTCCAAAATGCTATCAGTGCATTGACAATTTGTAGATGGGCGCATAAGGCATATGTCAGCTTCTCCATCTTTTCCAAGTCTGTACTCAAACCTTGATCATATGTCACCATAGTGGCATCGATCTCCTTGATGTTCTGACTAAGTACATCTAGAGAGGGTGCAAGAGCATTCCTGAGCTATGTTTGCCTTGTCCTTATCTTAGACATCTCTTTCTCAACCTTTTTTATTTTTTCTATTTTCCCCTGGTACACATTGTTGCACATGTTCACATCGGTGGAGGGATCTTCCACTGATTTTCTTACATTATCAATCATTGCTTCTACCTCCTGGATTTTATTGTAGTGATCAACAGTTAGTTTATCTTGGTTCATGTAGTCTGCAATGATCTTCCTTCCCTTAGCTGAAAACTCCTTCAAGGATTCTTAACCTATCTTCAATGATCTAAGTTCAAGTGCAAAGTTTCCAACTAGTTCACTCAATCTCTTCTTCATATATTTCTCTTCTACAACTTGGGATGCAGATTCTTCCAAGCTAGAAAAATTTTCTTTGAAGTTTGTCAATATGGTACTGACATCATCAATTGAATTAACCTTTGACACTTTCTTGTCTGAAGGTAGCAAGCTGTTCAAAATTTTGACTGATTCAAAAAACAGAGGGTTCCTCATCACCTGCTTCTCTTTTTCTTTTTCCATATCAAGGACACTGATCTTAATCAGGTCTTCTTCTCCCCAAGAGTCCAAGCTTGTGGTGTCTGGTGTCAAACTTGACAACAATTATGTTGAGGGTATGGGAGTGATAGGAGTGTTGTCCATCACTTCTTACTTTATTCTGATTGGTATTTCAACAGATGGCTCATTTGTTGGTTCACTGACTTTCCCTTTCTCCTCTTCTACCTTTTCTTTTTCTATCTCCTTTTCTTCTTCTTCACTTGTTAGATCCTCTATTAACACTTCTTCTTGTAGCTTACGTGAATTTTCACCGCATAGAATTTCAACCTCTTGTGTGCTCACAAAGGCTTCCTCAAATTTATCCAAGTCTTTATCTATGGCCACCATTTCTATCTCTACATTATCAATAAAGATTGTGTCATCTTTTTGTGTCTCAGTCATGGGCGCAGACTTCACTGCCTCTGTAGCTGTTACCACGGTAGGTGCCAAATCCTAAGGACCTGTTACTAGTACATTGGTGATCTCTGAATCCTTGGCTTCCTTAGAGGGCACTTGAGTTGTGGGCGCAATAGGTGGGTACATGTGCCTATCTAGAAAAACTTTCTCAATTTCTTTAGCTACCAACTCAAATTTATTATCCATTATGTGCAGTACTGTTCTCAACTTTGTTCTGAGGTGTGGCTTCACCAGATCTAACAATAATGTTTTCTCTTCTAAAGAACATACAGGGAGGCTTTCATCTAGAATATTTTCTCTTATTCTTAGATCCTCCTCAATAGCATGTCTTTTCAAGAATTCCAAGATGTTCCACACATTGTCTAGAATTACTATCTTAAGTTCTAAGACTATCTTCTTGAACTTGAGCATGTGTTTTATTATCATTCCATGGATTTTTGATTTATCGATCTCACTGTAATTCTCTTCAATAATCCTTGTTTTCAACACTTGAAGACTAGGTTTGAAACCTACCTCAGAAGGTGCTTGAGCATTCTTCCTCAAACTTCTGGTAGTCTTGGAGGATGGATGACTTGTGCTGGTTTCCTTCTTCCTCTTTGGCATTCTTTTGTATTCTAGAGGTGATGTGGTATCTAGATCAATTGTATCTTTGGGCGTAGGAGGGATAACATATGTTTTACCCTGTTTATCCTTTGGATCATTAGTCTTCTCAATCTTGACTTTCTTCATTTAGGATCATTAGTTTTAGCTTCCACTGTGGATGCACTCTCAATCTCTAATGCTATCTTTTCTTTCCTTGCTTTGTCAAGATCTGCCTGTGTTACACCATGAATTTTGAGTATCTCAGATGTAATCTTAGAGGCTTTCCTCTTAGTTTCTGCATTGTTCAAAACTACATCAACTTCCCTTGTCTTTTCTTCATAAGTTCCCCATCTAGGTTCATTAGGGTCCTTAGGTGTTGATAGTAATACTTGTGCATATGCTTCCAAGATTGGTTCCTCTACCTCATAACCAAGTGGATGGATTCACTTTGTTCTAGGCTCAACTGCTTCCATACATGTTATGTCAATTTCTACCATAAAACAAATGTTGTCTTTGTATTTCTCAACAATACTTTCTGGTATCATGTACCTCACCTACATTTTGATCCTGAATGTCTTCAATTCTAGCTCCATGTAATCCTTCAATGTGCTCTCAGTAGATGCCTTAAGAGATATTTGAGGCATTTTAGGCATACTTTTGTCTAAATACAAATCTAAGACCTTTCCTAGTATATGGAAGTACATGTAAATGATTAGAGACCCAAACCTGAATATTTTGGTCTTATCATGCTTGATGGCTCTAATGTTATCAATCAATTGTGCGTGCAAGATATTACATAGATTGAACTCTCCATTTTCTCTAACAAGTCTGATTACTGCAAGAATAGTAGATACAGACACACTATTCACCCTGTTGGTGTGCTGGAACCTGTAACCTAGTATCATAGACATCAATTTGATGTCTTTCTCTTCAATAAGATCAATTGTCATACCACACCTATCACTTCTAGACTTACATGCCTGTTCAACTAATTTCCTCACATCCTTGCCCACTGGAAGAATGGTGCCTGTCTTAAGGAGGCCTGTCATTTCATGAATTAGTTCTCTTGTGATTCTAACTGGCACTTCACCTATCCAGAATAGGTCATTATGAATCCTACTTAGTAATATCTTGATCCACTCAGATTCATAAAACTCATATGTCGTAGCATACTCAACAATGGGATGGTTTTCCAAATGTGCAAACTCATCTAGGAATGTTTTGTCTGGTTTCATCATGGACTCAAGGTGCGACCTTATCCTATCAAGTCCAACTGGTTCCTTCTTATAGTATATATATGCACGAATGTCTTCAACATGCATTACGCACATAGGGGTTCTTGAAAATGCACCTTCTAGGTCATCTAGCATTGACTTAAAAGGGTGCCTCTTAAAAACATATCTATTTCTCTCAAAAACATCAAAGACAACTGGTGTAGCCATGACTTACTTGGTTAATGCTCAAAATAGGATTCCAAAGAATTCCAAATCATCACGTCAGACTAGGGCTTCACGACTGATCAATCACACTTCTTCATTGGTAAATCAAGCTCCAACACTTCACAATCCAACTGCTAGGGCTTATGTGGTCTCCAATCGCTCT
The DNA here is from genome assembly GCA_027943335.1 of Chamaecyparis obtusa. Classification (NCBI taxonomy): domain Eukaryota; kingdom Viridiplantae; phylum Streptophyta; class Pinopsida; order Cupressales; family Cupressaceae; genus Chamaecyparis; species Chamaecyparis obtusa. The sequence continues at coordinate 2,520,536 of BSBK01002954.1, read as the reverse complement.
ATCTCAAATGCAATGAGTGATATGTAAGTCTCTGTATACTATAAAGTGAAATTTTTGTCATTAATGCTTGCTACGTAAACTAGAATTTGACTCAGAATTTCCAACTTCCATCCTACAATCGATCAGGCAGTGCGCTCTTGCACATAGCATCATATAGTCTCCAAAATGTTAAATTCAAAGGCGCATACTCTAAGGGTGAGTATATCGGCCGCGTAGGGGTCTAGAGCTAAATTAGCTTCCCCTATGACCATGAGGGTCATTCATCCAGATGTAGAGGGTGCGTCCATTGCGAATGCATCCAATACATACTCATCAACCTTATCCTTCTTTGCCTCTGTCCAAATCAAGCTGGCATCTTTTGTAGATTTCACAAACTTGACTTCTCCTTCTTCATTCAATATTGATACTATTGGCTTTTTAGGGCTTTCCTGACTTTGCGTACTTGATCTACAAAACTTTGAGATGTGTCTAGTCTTGTTACAAGAGTGACAAATAACTGGAGGCCTTAAATTCCTTGGCGCATTGATATGGGTTACCATTTTACACTGTCTAGCTGAGTGACCATTGTAATTACATATCTGACATGTAATACTCTGAGAACTTCTTGCATTTGGTTGATTTTGATTTCTCTGATTATGCTGAATCTTGTTCTTTTGACTTGTTCTACAATTCATAGCTCTATGACCAAATTTATTGCATGAATAACAGTAACCATCGAAAGGTATTACCTTTTTACAATCCCTTGCTATATGTCCATGCTTGTTACATGCATAACAAGTTCGGTCTACTGGCTTGTACTCATCCTTTGATGGTTCGACATTGTCTTTAGTCTGATTTCCAATTTCCTTAGCATTTGTAGTGTCTTATGTTGCTTTCATCTTTCCTTGCATGTCATCAATTTGATTTTGTGCTTCATTGAATCCAATGTCGTTGGTATCTCCTTTAAGCTTCCGTGCATATAACTGTGACTCTATCAAATCAGAACTGGATTGTAATTTCTCAATGTGATTCTTTGCCTCTTTCAACTCAGATTCCAACTTTTCTTTGTTGTTTCTTAGCTCCAAGATTTCCATGTTTGCTTGCCTTAATTATTCATTCAGTTGAAGTTTCTCTTTGATCTGTTCATCATAAAATTCTTGATTGTTAGTTAGCTTTTCATCCAACTCTTCAATCTGATCTTTTAGAGATGTGTTCTCCTCATTCAGCTTCTTAACCATTTTTCCCAAATCATTGTTTGTACAATTTTTCAAATCTTGTCTCAATTTCTTAATGAATACTTGTGTGCCACTGACTTTCAATTTTAGCTCTTCAACTTCTTTCTTAGATCTATCAAGGTCTTCAAGAGCTGCCATAAGATTCTTCTTTAGATGTTTTGCTTCTTTTGAACCCATTGATCTCCTCAAGTGGTTAAACTTTTCTTCAGAGGACCAGATCTCTAATACCAATTGTTAGGAATGGGAACACTGAGAGGGGGGGGTGAAACAGTGTTCACTATATCTTTATATTTTCTTAACTCTTGATTCTTAACTTGATTGCTTAAGTACTAATATGAACATCAATGTAAACAAGATAAAAAAATCACAACACATAACACCAATATGGTTACGGGGAAACCCAAATACGTAAAAACCCCAGTGGGAATTGACACTTACTAAGAACTGCACTAGTATTTTATGATCCTTGTTAGAAGATCTGCAACCCTGTTACGAGTTGTTCTTTACAATGCTTTTAGTACAGTGACCTGGTCAAAGGTCAGACCCTGTTAGGAGTCTTTTATGATTGACCCTGTTAGGGGTGAGGACACACTGTCTGAGAGCTCACTTCTCAAAGGGGTGAAGGCTGTAACCTTTTGAATAATAAATACACACTATATCTGGATCTTGGTGAACTACGAGGTAGACCTATTGTGTTGATCAGTTCCAATGAATAGCACACTCTATCTTCTCTGTCACATAGACCTTTTCTTGATGGCACAATACTTTGAACTCTCTGCTCTGCTCTAATCTTTCATCTCCATGCCATTCTCCTAGCAATCATAAATGACTGGCTATAAGTATCTTCCCTCTAAATGATATAATCAAGTCGACCTGTAACCGATTACATACAACGCTTCCAAGTGAATTGGCTCAAGTGTGTTTACAAACAAATATGTTTACATGTCTACAACCTAATTACAATAGGTGCATAGCCTTTACAAAACATTATTATAATTGCTAATCAAAATACTAACAGTCAGCTGCATACTTTTTTATCTTCTGGCATTCACTGTCTATACCACTTCAACTGACTGTATCTTCGTCATACTGTCTCATCTGATCATGCGCTCTTAGACTTAGCATGAATACACACTTACCAACTTAACTTCAAGGGCGCATACCATAAATCGATCATACACACGTGCGCTAATGATCTGATCTTCTGGTGCTCTGCTAACTGTCCATTCTTCTATACTTAGCCATATTCTGACCTTATGATTATGTGTGCTGACTCCAAAACTCTATATGACTTTGTTGCCATAATGAAAACACTATATCTAGTCATATACAACAGTATAGTCAACTTCCCAACAATATCTAGTCTAGTGCATACCATGGCATAAATTAAACTACCTACAACCGAAGCATATGGTACCTTGGAAATTTTTGTATTCCCCCTCTTGTGTCTTTGGACACATCTCCTTAGTCAATTTCAAATAACTAGGCAAAGGTCTGTTGACAACTTTTGCATTCTCAATATGGAATCTCTACAACACCTTTTCAACATAATCAACTTAGAATTGAGTCAATTTTTTGTTCTTCCTATCTCTGCAAATTTTCATACCAAGGATTTTTTTTTCTTCTCCCAAATCCTTCATAGAATTTTTTTCTAATTGTTATTTTAACCATTGAAGATGATCCAAGTTAGATCCTGCTACAAGTATATCATTAACATATAAACATAAAATAGTGTAGTTTTGATCATCCCACCTCTTAAAATAAACACAATGATCTTAATTACATAAATTGTAGACATGCTCAATCATAAAGATATCAAATTTAATACACTATTGACGAGATGCTTGCTTCAAGCCATATAAACTTCCCTTTAATTTGCATAGTAATTTCTCCTTACCTTTGACCTCAAATCCTTGTGGTTGTTCCATATATATTTCTTCTTCCAAATCACCATGGAGAAAGGTTTTTTTAACATTCATTTGTTCCAAATGCAAATCTTCAGTAGCCATAATACTTAAAACAGTGGGAATAGAAATCATTTTTACAAGTGGAGAAAAGATCTCATCAAAATCAATGTCCTTTGTCTGTGCAAATTCCTTTACAACTAACCTGGCTTTAAATATTTTCTCACCTCCATCCTCCTCTTTCAACCTATAAACCCATTTATTTTGTAAATCCTTTTTACCTATAGGAAACTTGCATTATTTCGAAGTCTGATTTTTTAGCAAGGAGCCCATTTTTTTTGTCATTCCATGCTCCCATTGAACCTTGGTGCATCAGCTAATAAAATAGAATACAAAGAGGGATAATATTTTTTAGGAGGTCTACTTATCCTTGAAGATCATCTAACATTCACTAGATTTTATAGTATTTGTAGTTGTTGTTGTGGAGCATGAAAAACCATTGGAACATCATCTTTTGGAGTATCATCCAACACTACATAATCATTTTATTTCTTCTCATGTTGCTACAACTGATCTCTCTACAACACTTTCTCATTGAATATGGCATCCCTTGTTCTTACAATTTTATGATTTTCAAAATCCCAAAGTCTATAGCCAAATTCATCAATACCATATCCAAAATATATACATTTATTTGATTTAGCTTCCAACTTGGTTCAGTTTTCAAGATCTATATGTGAAAATGCTTCACAACCAAAGGTTCTAAGAAAATAATAACTTACCTTCTTACCTGTCCATGCTTCCTCTAGAATACCATAACCCAAAGAAGTAGAGGGACCTCTATTAGTTACATAATCAAAAAATTTATAGCCTCTTCCCACATGTTTTGGAAACCTCTTTGAATTAAGAAGATACTGAGTGGTTCTAGAATTAGTGAAAATAGCACACATTTGTGCTTTGCAAAAAAATTATCTTTCACTTCATTATATGTGAAGCCATGACCATAATAATCACAACATGAATCTTTATAAGTTTCCCAATTAGTTATTTGTTTGGTGACTTGGACAACAATAGTCGCCATTATTTTGTTGGGAGGTCTTTAGTCTAACAACTAATTGAGAAATATTGGTTTTGTTTTGTGGTAAACAACCTAATAACTCATCTTGCAAGTTGTATGGGGGGGATTCTTGGAGGAGTTAGAGGGTTGCCTATCTAAGTCTTGGGGGTCTTCTTCAGGGTTATCAAGAGGTAACTTTTGTCCAGGTCCAAGCTTTGGAGTATCTGATATGAATTTTGAAATAAACACAAAAAATAAATAACAAACAATAATAAACCAATCAACTCTAAATAAAAACAAACTAAAATGCATGAAGACATAAATACATACCTTTTCAATGTCATGGCATCTTAATTTGGATAATAGGATCAAAAACATGAACACGTTTGCTTTTATTTTTTTGGTTGTTTGTTGTTTCTTTCAAGTTTGTTGTGGGTTGAAATAACACAATTGGTAGTTTAAAAAAACTATATAATAAAAATTATGATCAGGTTATTTTTATAATAATAATTTGATATCATTTTTAATAAGTTTAATGTGGTTGAGTTTTTTAAAAACCTCATACACATTAAGGCTCAAATTTTTCAAGTTATAACAGGTTTGAGTTGAACATGTTAGGGTCAAATTTTTCAAGTTGTAACACATTTGGACCAAATATGTTGCTTACATTTATTTAATTTTTTAGGTGAGTGACCACTTTTTCATTCATCGTCTTGGTGCACATACCCCCTAATAATGTCAAAAAATGAAACAAGAAATTGTTAATGTTTTTGAACCAAAAAATAAGAATGCAATAATTAGAAATACAATAACAGATGACGTGATTCTTTATCCTAGGAAAACCCTCCTACTCAAGGGAAAAAAAAAACCCAACCACACCCAAAAATAGTTCCTTTATTAAAAAAAATTAGGAAATTCAATACAAAGCTTTGCAAGCTTATTTGAAAGAATGACTTCTTCAACAATTTGTTATCTCATAACATATGCTAGTAAAATATCCTTATAGGATTAGATATCTACAACATGTACACTTCTCTTTTGAATAAAAAATCACACATATATAAAACTGATGATGTAGTAATCACACACAGAATATTATATTGTTGAGAAATACACATCAAACTATCTTAGACTCACATAGTCCTTTCACTTGCTAAACATGAAAATAACACACCAGATGTTATATCACTAAACAATGTTCCTCAGGTTGTCTCAGGCTATGAAACGTAAAATGAACACAACAATATCTCCCTCTTCCATGATAATGGTATATAGAATGCACTCTTTAATCTCTGCCCATTAGCTGCATAGATTCTCACACAAGTCGATACATAATGAACTTTTGATTCTAGTTACACATATACACACACAACACATAGAGAAAATTCTCTCTTCCAAATATAGTCTCTCTAGCCAACACAATATTAATAGTGTCGACAGAGATAAAAAAATATTTTCCAAAAGTCTCGATACCATCAATATAGATCATCCATAATAATACAAACAAAAACTTATTTAAATGCCAAGAAGAAACTCATCACCGAGAACCGACATAACAAGAAATGTCGAAGACAAAGAGTCTCGATGGTAGCTCAACCGGTAGGCATTACAAGGAAATGTCAATGTTGGAGAAGGAACCGACGATACCATAAAAATCATCGACGTGGATATAAAACTGACGACGCTAACACTTAAAGTGAGAAGCTACAAAGCTAACGTGGAATACATATAAGAACGATGACTCCAAGTTAGCAAACACATGAAGAAGATATGATAGAAGACATAAATATAAGTATCTCCATCATATCTACAACTTTAACACTCCCTCTTAGCAAGAGAGAGATCTTCAGAGCACCATCTCATGGCAAGTGCACATAGTTGCAATAAAAAATAATGTCAACAAAATCTCATCATAGACTCTCAATAAAACATTGTTATCTGAGCATGACAGTATTCACCATAGCTACTCTTAGAGGGTGAAATAAAGAAACAAGTAAAATCATAGAGTCACACACGTGACTTCTACCATGGCTACTCCCAGAGGGTGGATCCACCATAGCTACTCCCAAAGGGTGGAACAAGGGCTTTCACCTTAAACTTCTCCCAGAGAAGAATGCATTACCACCATGCCTACTTGCAAAGGGTGGTTCCACCATGCCTACTTGCAGAGGGTGGTACAAGGGATTTCACCTCAAACTTCTCTCACAAAGAAGAACTCATTAACAAGGGATTGCACCTCGAACTTCTCTCGTAGAGAAGAACTCATTAACAAGGGATTGCACCTCGAACTTCTCCCTCATGGAGAACAACTCATTAACAAGTCTTCATGATGATAAGGTTCTCTCTAAGACATATATCAACCGTTTGGCTTCTCAAATTGGACTCCCTCTAAATTTGATATCAACCTTTTGACCTCCTCATCCAAGGTTGCTTGTGATGAATAGATAGACTCCCTCTGAATGGAGATTCCCTCTGAGCCGAGGCAGCATACTGCATTGATTATCATAACATAATAGATCTAAATACTAATATTCCCTCTCAACATGGACAACATACTCAATCTTTGATAATCACAATACCAAGAAAGTGACTCCAATATTTATCCAACAATGAGCTTTAGTTGTCACACTTCTACATGATCTTGTTGATCCTCTGGAGAAGGTCTTGGCAATCTTCCTCTGCCACACAAGCTTCCTCTAAATCTCATATCCTTATCTTAGAATAAATTGATCACAAGATAATCTGAATAGGTACTTCTTCAAGAGCCACCAACTCAACTCAGGCTGCAATCTCTCATCACTCTATGCTCCTCGATCCATCCTAGAAACATTTTAGAGAGAATAGTTATATAATCAAATAGGCTAATGCTAGAAGCATACATGATTCACTACTCTCAATGTTATTGCATGAATTAAATGTATAAAATTCATGAGCTCATTATCAAAGATACAATCATAAAATACTTATCTCTTCATAGTTTAATCTTCCTCACAATACACCAATAGATATTTCACCATCACACAGTTATAGTGCAGGCATAAAATGCAAATTCAAACCCTAGCATAGAAGATTGCATGAGAAGCCTCAATATCTAAGATTGAAACACCCACAGCGAATCATCAAACATCGTATCCATTAGACACCATGATCCTTCTAGAATCCAAGTGTCCTATTCTAGTTCAGATTGTTTCCTTAGACCCGCTATGATACCATATTAATATTTTTGAACCAAAAAATAAGAATACAATAATAAAAAATACAATAACAGATGACACAATTCTTTATCTTGGGAAAACCTTCCTACTAGAGAGAAAAACCCAGCCACGCCCAAAAATAATTCCTTTATTAAAAAAATCAGAAGATTTAATACAAAGCTTCACAATCTTATTTGAAAGAATGACTTCTTCAACAATCTATTATCTTATAACAAATGCTAGTAGAATATCCTTATAGGATTAGTTATCTACAACATGTGCACTTATCTTTTGAATCACAAATCACACGTATAAAACAGATGATGTAGTAATCACACACAAAATATTATGTTGCTGAGAAATACACATCAAACTATCTCAGACTCACATAGTCCTTTCACTTGCTAAACACGATAATAACACACCAGATGTTATATCGTGTTGAACGATGTTCCTCAATATGTCTCAGATTGTGAAGCATGAAGCGAACACAACAATATCTCCCTCTACCATGATAATGGTATATAGAATGCACTATTCAATCTCTGCCCATTACCCGCATAGATTCTCACACAAGCTGATACATAATGAACTTTCAACTCCAGTTACACATATACACATAGAACACACCAAGAAAATTCTCTCTTCTAAATGTAGTCTCTCCAGCCACTCACAACATCGATAGAGATAAAATAAAATCTCTTCCAAAAGTCTTGATACCATCAATATAGATCATCCACAATAATACAAACAAAAATTGATTTAAGTGCCAAGAAGTAACTCGTCACCGAGAACTAGCATAACAAGAAATGTCGAAGACAAAGAGTCTTGACGGTAGCTCAACCGACATGTATTACAAGGAAACGCCAACGTTGGAGAAGGAACCAATGATACCATAAAAATCGTTGACATGGATATAAAACTGACACCAACATTTAAAGTGAGCAGCTACAGAGCTGACGTGGAATACATATACGCACTAAGACTCCAAGTTAGTGAACACATGAAGACAATAAGATAGAAGACAAAAATATAAGCATCTCTATCACAACTACAACTTTAACAACAATCTCAATCTTTATTTTGAACTTTTTTTTTCTCTAGATTGTTATACAATGCAAGAGAAGAGCATACTTAGTGCTAAAAAATGTTTGCAATCTTTTTTCGAGATGGGTAGGCCTTGACTCACCAACCTCTTTGATATCATATATGAACTAGTACCAAATGCTCTAATATCATGTAAGATTTTGATAAGACAAACCTCTCATAAGCTAATGAAATAAACAAACTACAATTTAACAAAAAATAGAATTTAAAAAAAAATGCAATATAATTATTATTTCAACATATATGTAAATATATTTACAAGGATGTTCGAAAATGAATTACGAATAGATATACATAACATACTACAAACCCAAACAAACTTAGTCTAATCTAAATAGATATTATACAATAAAATAGTAAAATAAATGCAAAAGTTAAACCATCCTTCAATAGTGCAAAACAAAAGGAGATGTTTTCAAATTGATTGACTTTTCTTTTTTATTTAAAAATAAAAATAAATTAACTTTTTCATAGAACTTTGGTTTCCAATTAATTAATAATATCTTTTTAATTATCCATTTTTGTAGGTCACGGTTTGAAGGAATCCAAGAACTAAATTTATTTGAACTAAATTTATTTGACTTCAAAAGAAACAAGACACCTTACCTTCCATAAGAACTAAATTTATTTGACTTCAAAAGAAACAAGACACCTTACCTTCCATGAGAACTAAATTTATTTGACTTCAAAAGAAACAAGACGCCTTACCTTCCATGAGAAGTCAAAGGCTATTCTATGCTTCAAGTAAGGTCTTTACATTCCAACTCTCTACAAAATCCATTCAAACCTAATGCTAAAATAATGTTATGAATTTCAATGACATAGTATGATGGAAAAAGGCATTAAGGATTTATATATTTTTTTGAATATTTCGTAGATCAATATTTTATATTCTTTTGTAATTGTATATTTAATCACAGTATTTATAATTTTTTCATGATAGATATATGAGAAAAACTGATGTTAATTTCAGTCTTAAATTCATATTCTTATATTATATAGCTAAACAATTCTATAAATTTGATATAAAACCCTCCAACCAAAAAAAAAAAATCTAATTTCTTCGACTCTCCAATCTTCATCAACTGCTTAAAAAATTAAGTAATCGCGAGCGTTCTTTCATCTCCATTCTTCCACCACATCTTCAAGAGACTCCTCCAAATTCTTGGAGTAATAATCCCCTAATCTGCAATAGGTTCTTGATATCTTGGAGTAATAATCCCTTAATCTGCAATAGGTTCTTGATATAAAATTGTTGAATTTAGGTAAGCCTTTTATCCCATGGAGATTACAAAAGGTCGTGGAGATTAAAGGTGGTCTTTTTTTTAATCACCTCCATTGGCCAGTCTAATTGGAACATTCTAAACAATAATGCAAGGGTTGGGTCACAAGATCTGCCTCGGAGAATAATGGTAGGAATGGACAATTGAAGCTCAAACTAGACAAAGTGCTACAGAGTACGGAGGAGTAAACTGAATCTACCTTGAATCATCTTATAATGAAGAACATTATCACTTTGGAACTTATGCAGACTAGCAAAGGATGGAGTTTCTTATCAACTTCTAGAAAAGATATCCAAATCCCTTCAAGACTAGTCATTCTAGGGATCCTGGATTTAACAGACTAGCCACCGAATGTGTGGATGGATTGCAAATCATGGACAGCAGGCCTAATAAGGTGGAAGTTAAAAAATATATTTTAATAAATGTTTTCCATCTATTGGTCGTGAGCTGCTGCATATATGTTTTTGTTAAAAACAAATGCTTGATTAGCTGGTGTACTTTTAATATTGTATCTGTAACGAAAACACCAATGATTTGAAGTGAACTAGTGTTACTCAGTGCAACACCATCTTCTGGTATATCTCCGTCACATTATCAGAATAAAAATGTCATATTGATGCAGGCAACACTGCTCAAGTTAGTAACCTATTGGCAATCCTTTAGTCATTAAACCAAACATTTCGTTCTAACAAGCATTGACTAAACATCTTGTTCTATCAGATCAGCTGTCCAGTTTTAGGCAGCAGATGACTTACGAACACCTGGTATTCGTGTTGTGAAAAATATCTACGCAGTGGAATTCTGATAGTAATATCTGTAGTGAAATAATTACACTTACAGAGTTTTGAAGTAACGAATAACTTCCCTCTCGTTGAGAATTTTCAAATAATAGTAATATCTGTAGTGAAATAATTACACTTACAGAGTTTTGAAGTAACGAATAACTTCCCTCTCGTTGAGAATTTTCAAATAATTGTTCTTTTCTTTGCAGTTTATTCATTTAGATCTTCCCATCCACTTAACATACTATACTTATATAAACAGTGCCAAATTTTGAAATATCATGAATCTGATTTCTTTGAAACTTTTAAACAATTGTTCTTTTGTTCGTAGTTTATTCATTTCGATCCTCCCCTCCACTTAACATACTTATAAAGTGTAAAATATTGAAAAATCAAATCTGATTTCTTTGGAACTTTTAAATAATTGTTAGCTTATTCATTTGGATCCTCCCCTCCATTTAACATACTTATAATCTGATTTCTTTGGAACTTCAAAAAGAAATTGACAATTAAATCAAGAGAAAAAAATCCACTTATTAAGATGTCTTAATAAGTTGAAATAGCATTTGTTATTTTAATGTTAAATATTTTTAATAATATAAGACTAACAGATTTGTGAAATTGGTACCATTAAACATATTCCTCAAATCTAAAAGTAACAAATCATGCGATATCACAAACACACCCGTAAAACATCACACGTCACTTAGTGCACTGCTATCAGCCAATCATTTTTTGAATTTTTTGAAAATCAACAAAAGTGTTGAATATCATATTTGATGAAAACATTGACTTGGTGCACTACTACTGGCCTATCATTTTTTTAAGCTCTATTAGACACTTCAACAAAATGCATAATGAACATCATATTTGATAATGTAGACCTGAAACGCAAAATAAACTGCTGTAAAAGAAAATTAGGAATGATTTGAAATTGCCAGGATGTTAAACTACTGGGTCCCCCTCCCCTGATCACATAATATTGCTTTCATCATGTTCTTTTTTTTATTTCTAATTTATTTAACCAATGGTTCAATTGTCATAATCATGGATCTTCTATGTTGCCAACTCGTCCCCATTTTTTTTCTGTTTAGAAGTGCAGGTCCTCGGAAGAATTTATGTGAAACTAATTTCAGTCGAGAAAATCAAACAGTAAATCACAACTGAAAAGTATTTATGCCTGGCTCTTAAGATCAACAAAAAAAAAAAACATCAGTTTACACATGCATGATAGATATCAAACAAGTCCACTTCTTTCGATAGATCTCTACAAATTAAAAATTATAATTAAATCACTCCAACCAAAAGTTTTTAAGCCACAAGAATGTCTCTCTACATCATTTGAATGTACAATTTGATTTGACATTTCAACATAAACATATATCAAGTTTGCATCTTATAAAAAATTACTGTACAGATGAAGAGAAAGCCACATGGAAATCAAATACTGATAGCTTAAGTCTCCTAATACATCTTGAACCTTCTCCATAACCAGACCCATAATTTGAGGTTCAGTGGCGTCTCTGGGGCCTGGACCAGCCTTCCAGCTGAAAACCAAAACTGAATAAGAGGTATTCCTCATCCGCTTTAACATCATACTGAGATTGATACAGGTATATATGTTGGTAATATGTATCACATTGCATGAACAAAATCATACATTATGTTGTTAAGTCAGAAAGCTGGATTTGCTCAAAAAAATCCCTACGAGGGCCTAAAGATATGAAAGCCGGAACCATCCACCACAGTATAGCAAATTTAAAACATGTATAATATTTTTCTTGTATTTTGCAGGTCTAGTAATATTTTTCTGGTATTTTGCAGGTCTAGTCTCAAATAGGCTTGCTTTTCTGCCGGTTTATCTTTTCTGAACATCTTGGACCTGCAATCAAAAGGAAAATGATCAGTCATGGGAACGTATTTGAAATAAAATGGATTTCAAGCAAGCAGCATTAAGTATTAGGTAATTCAACATGCCTAGACCATTGGCATCAGATGTCTTCATGATCCTTAGCCTTTTGATGGTGTTAACAAACATCCTGAAAAATGTAATACAAATTACAGGTATCAGACAATCAATCTTAACCCACAAACATTAGAATATTTAGCATTTCTTTCAAACATCTTGAGAATATGTACAAAATAATTCATCAGTTCCTACAATGTCATATCCGCAGCAGTCATAGAAGCCACTAAATGTAACATAAATATTTCAGAATATATTCTTCAATTTGTTTCAGGTTTAGACACAAAATTGACTAAACATGGACAACATCATGAATGAACGGAGCAGTAAATCTAGAGTAAAATTAATTTCTCTGTTCACTTTGAGAGGTATTCTATTCACCAATATGTTTTAAAGGAAGTTAGAGGTCAAGAATTTGTAGCTTACCTCCATGGCACGTCACCAACAAGCATCCAGTCTCCTTCCTTATCTTCATAGGTCAATACAAAGTCTGAAGAACTGTCCAAGAATCTTGGGCGCTTAGGTTCATTGGCCACACTGCGTGCTTTTTGCATAGGAATCTGGCCAGAACTTTGGACTAAAAGCAAGAAATAAAAACCAGGATATAAGGCCTAGGAACTTAATTGACAGATATTGAGAACCACACAGAATAAAATAGACAGATACTGAATTTTTATATTTTACCATTCGCAGGTCGTTGGAACATGTCCTCCAAAGCCAAAGCAAGACTCTCATAACCATCATGAGCATTGAGATCCACTTTCCTACCAATGGGCACACCATCCATGTTGACCTTGACATACAGTGAGCTTCCCTGATTTGGGAAAGATTTATTTGGTTGTTGAACACATTCCTCCTGCTCATCACCTGTAGGCCTAGGCTGAGTAGGAAGTTTGCTTCTCCTGAATGACCCTACCGGTGGCCACCCTACTGCTTGCTCTCTGCAAAACAAAATCATAGAATTAAAAATAATAATAAGAAATTAAGGCCATAACACATTTGAAGTAGAAGAGAAAAAAAATTGGACCATATTTGTAACTAAAAAGATTGAAGTTGCCAAAATGGAATTGAATACAGGTACCATAGAAACGAGACTCAGATTAGGTGAAGACTTGGGAAGGCTGACCCAACTCAGGACTCGGCAAAACTCAGAAGGACTCGGCAAAAACTTGGTTTATAGTGAGTCTCGCCTAGGGTGAGTTTCTGGTGAGTCCTGAACCCCTGGGATTCATCCGGGGTCACTTGGATCGGAACTCACTGGTACTCAGAGTCCTGGTGAGTCCGGGAACTATGACAGGTACACTGGATATGAATGCCAGTACAGCATTAAGCTTGGGGAACCAGGTAAATTATGGGCATGACCTTAAAAAAAGTATAAAATTCACAAATATATACATATTTGTAGCATGAAAACAGGAATTAACTCAGAGTACCATGTATCATGCATATGCTAAACAAAATTACTATAAATATTACAGCTTGAAATACATTATAATAATTTCATATCACTTTGTCAAACTCAACTGATGTCAAATAGTTATTCGTTGTTCAATATTCAGATAATGCAATCGTCAAACAGGTCTTCATCAAGATTAATTTCCTCATCATCATTGAAATCATCAGATTATGTGAGTAGATTAGAACCACACAAAGCACCTCCACCACTCATGATAAAAGTATATGCTAGCTATTTGACTCCTCAGAAAGTGAAAATGGCTACAGAATTATGAGGAAATTTGTGGCACTATTTGCTCCAACGGGCTGCTACCCATCAAACAAAACAGTGTTCTTTCTGTTACTCATCAAGCAAAACATAGTGTTCTTTCTATTAGTTATCAAACAAAATAGAGATTTTTCCTCCCATCACTGTCAAACAAAATGCAAGAGAAAGTGACCATCGGGTTAGGGTAGAAGATGCAATTTTAACGGTCAAAAGTCATACAAGATGTATTTTACTTGTCACTCATCGTTGGAATTGCCCAGGAATTGCCTCAACATAGCTGGAATGGCCCAGGCATGCTCATTAACAATTTGAAATGAACCAGAGCACATATATCATGCCCTGGATGAATCCACACACAAATTGAACCCAATTCCAATTCCAATGCCAAAAAAGAAACCATAACCAAAGTACACGTAGGCTTTTGGACAATTTGGTGACAAAAAAAAATCTTAAAAGTATCTATTTCTTCTACAGACATACAATCTCACTATGAGTGTTAAAGAGAAAAATAAATTCCTCTGGTGAGCCTGTTACAGATATCTACCTTGCAGATGGTTTTCAGGTAATCTTCCATCTTTATAGAAAATTCCAGATTCACCCTATGTAAATCAAAAACACACCAAATGCATAATTCATTTGTAAATACAGCAATCTCGGTATTTTAGGTAATATTTTTCTTTTTTGCAGACAAAATTTCTCGTTAGATAATTCAAAAATTCTAGTTTCTGTCAAAATTCTAAATCCCCATTATTTACCGAAAATAGAATTCACAAAGGTGCACCTCTCTTCTGAAAAAAAGCTCTCGCGAGTGAATGTATCAGGTGGAGACTAGATATCTCCGCACGAGCTTTCGCTAGACATTCTGATCCCCCAAAACTATAAAGCTTTAATAGTTCCTACGATTTAGATTTTTAAAACACATTTGCATAACCAATTTTCAGATCGTCAAGATCAAAACCATTTTTATTGGATTCATCCTAAAACTCTCGAACTGCATGGTGGGTTTTAATTTCTGATACTGAGATCTTATTCACAATAATTAGAATATTATCATTTACATCGTAAACCTATAAGCTAATGCAAAGATTAATTAAATGCAACAGGAAAACTCCTGGTAAACAATTTCTGATAAATCTTTTCAGTTTTACAGTAAACCCAAAATGCCCTTTTTCCTACAGAAAATTTAGACTGCCATACTAAAATTAGGAAAACAAAATCGAGAGGATTCCAAACAAGCCGATATTTGTAGATTATGAATTTGACGGAATTGTGCACCAACGAGACAACAGAGTAATTAGTAGTGCTTGATTCTATTGAAAAAACGATAATTTCCAAGAGGGGCCTTGCACCAGGAAAATTGAAAAGTTACTGCCATAAATTTTCACCAGTTTATGAGGAAACAATTCTAATAGAACTCTGCATCATTACAATCAAGGGTTCTAGCAACAATTTAGACCATCAATATTCATAAATAAAAGCGGACTTTAAATTATCAAAAAGAGAAATTGTACACAACAGACGAGCAGAAAATTTTAATATCACTTTTTCACGACATTAAGTATCTTGATAAAATGTAACTCTTAAGAAAAAACACATTTTAATAGGTATGTGCAGAAACCTGATAGAAAAATAAATAAATGGAATGTTCTTTCACACACCTAGGACTTGCAGAAGGGGATTCGTTAGATGCCCTCTTGCTTCCGGCAGGAGTGACGATCGGCTTGGCCGAGTCGGGAAAGGCAGCATATCCAGGTGTTGCAGTTTCCCCCATCGGAGAAGAAATAGCCTGCAGATCCTCTGCAGTCAGAATCCTTTTACCTTGCCACACCCTCTCCTTGGGAGCAGCCCACTGTTTAAATCCTCCTCTGTAAAACTCGCCTGGATTATTAGAACTACACCTCTTATACTCATTCTCACAAACAAAGCCCTTGCCAGTCATGGCAGCGTTCGTATTAACACTATTTCCTTTCTTGTAGGACAGGCTGAGACCCAAATTGAGCTCTGCTTCTCCCAAGCTCTGCACATTACATTGTTCCTGAGCATAGTCAGACGAGGACGAAGAAACCTCCGAGAGCCCAATGTAGTCATGCTCCGTGAGCCCAGTAGTGGCCTGGGAGAGAGTCGAAACCGTGACATTGGACCCATTAGACCGACTGGATCCTACCCCCGACAGCATTTTGCAGATTTCCCTCTGATCTTCTCAAGTTTCTCTCCGTCTTCGGCCTGGAATCCCAAACAATAAACACAACGCGCAACCAAAAAAATTCAATTTTTTTCAGTCCTCCCAAGTCCTTGTTCTCCGAATGAGAAGCCGGGACAAATATATTACATCCACAAAAGGAAGATGCAGATGAAAGCGCTGAGAAACTTGAAAGAGGTGCGCACTAGTTAACAACAACAACGCTTTCATTGCTTTGGCCGACATCCCGACAATTCACCACCCACCCCGCCCGCCGGCTACGTCAAGCCCCACGACAGCGACCTCAACAACTCACAATGCTCATCATGCCCGCTCCACTTTTCCCATGACCATGCCCATGCCCATGCCCATTACCCATTAGCATTTGAGCACAGCATTTGAACCTGGGGTTTGCAGCTAGGGTTTGTATGGTTAAAACCCAAACCCTAAAACCTCCACCTTAGAACCGCTGGACTGCGGGTATGATCCTTGATCCGTGATATCCATGTTCATGATGTTCATGAGGAATTCAATGATGGCGTGCGAGGAGCAAGCGGGTCCCAGCCGTGCCTGCCGGGGAGTCGAGGTCCTGGCATTGAAATGCGTAGGACCCATTGTAAACTCGCAGGTCAGAATCATGGCCCCTCCGTACATGCGTGTTTGTCTCACCTCACGCGACACATTCCTCTCCTTCTCGCCATCTGGGTCCTTCACCCATTTTTTCAAACCCTAGTTTCTCTTTTGAAAGTGCCAGCTCTGCCTGTTTTTAATTGTTTTCCCTTAATATTCCCCCTGCTGCTCGCCCCTGTCCCACAGCAAGGAGGAAACCCTAGTTTATCTCAGGGAATTAAACCCTACAAAACCCTAGTTTATGCAGCACTGCAACCGCCACAATGGTCGCTGCACGCTGTCTTAATGGGAGAAAAGGATGGAATGGAATATTGGCATTTTATATCCTCAAAACAGCACAACATGTACAGAAATGGGTAAGAATATGATGTCCTGTGTTTCCTCTAATGACATTGAAGGAAGGATTTTTAGAAGTCTGACTGCCTGCCTAGATAGGTGACATGCCTGTAAACCCTAGCTTGACTCACAGGTGGTCTACAGCTCATATTTGTTTATTTTTTAATCAAAGCATTGGAGTCCCTGTGATGGGTGGCCCTAGGACGCACACTAGTCCCCCCATTTGTATAATGTGTTCTTAAAGCATGAGCATGACCATTCTTTGTTTTGCTTTCTACCCATCCACTCATTCTTTTTCAATAGATAAAACATAAATGAGGTTACTTTAGATAGCTTTTGGAAAAGGTGTTGGAAGATACCCATGTAAGCATCTCACATACCCCCTCCCTATATGAAATTTATATATTTAATTCAAAAGATGTAACTAGGTGTAAGGATAAAAAGAGCATCTTCAATATTTACTTTCATCTTTGGTTTATGTGCAATAATTTATTGTTTAGATGATATTTTGTGTAATAAATGATTATTTGTCTAATATATTTAATTTGTATATTCATTGTATCTTAATTCAACATTGCAATATAATTATGAATATATCATTTGACTTCATCATCAAACTATTGTGTTATCAGTGAGACAACATTGTATTAACATATGAGATCATGAGATATGCATAGACATTTGTAATTTTGCTTAGTTTGTCTTTCAATAAGTTCAAAATCATTAAATTGATCTAAGGGCTTGAGTAAGGTAAGAGGTGGGAAGCTAATCGACTTCTTCTTTGAGCGCAAGAAGTTATACTAATGTTTCAAGCACCATCATCTTCAAATAGTGTAGATAAGAATATTCCTACAAGAGACAAAAGAGGAAATAAACTTTATTAAGTAAAGATTAATTGTTAATAGTAAAGTTCAAGGGTATAAACCAAGGTTACTATAAATATAAAATGAGAAAATTGTAAGTGCATTGAACATAAGGAAAAGGCTAATTAATAAAGAAAAGGGACTCCAAAGGTTTTTTAGGGCACAAGTTCAATATTTGAAGGTTGTTATTTATAGCAATGAGCTCAATTGGTAGTGTGGAGTGTCATGCCACTTTCAAAAGTATTTTTTGACGTTTGAGATGCTTTCCAAACTTCTTGGGGGGATCGTCTTATTTTTGGTAAGAGATAATTAGATTTTGATCACCATTCTACATTTTACGTATCATCTCAATGTGATCAGCATTTGATTTCCATGTTGTTTTTGTGCTTTTCATAACTCGAGTAAAATAAGTTAAACAATCACTTACATTTTTAATGTTTTATTTTTAATTTGATGACTCTGTAGAATCATTTTAAAAATGTGATTATTTGCCTTAAAAGTGGACATCGAGGAGAGATAAGAGGGCCTTTGCACATGAAATGTTTTTAGTATTATTATTATTATTTTATTTTATTTTTTAATATGAATACTATTTTAATTTCAAAAAAGGTCTTTTTATGTTGTAAATGAATTATTATAAACTTTAATTAGGTATGTTCCCTCCAAAAAGCTATATAAGGAAGTGTTAGGGGCTCATCTTGGGATATGTTGATGAATGATATTGTTATGCTAGATTAAAATAAAATTGGTTTTTTTCAAAATCTTCAGCAGGCAAAAAGTCTCTCAAGGTTTCCAATTTTTGGGATGAAAACACATCTAGCTAGATTTGTGTGATTTCATTTAAGAATCACCATTATCGTAGATCATGGTTTTTAGCCTTTGTTTTGATTCATGGATGTTTTTTATGTCTTCTAATTGCAAATTTTGGAGTGATTTTTTCTAGATTGCAAATATTTTTTATGATTTGTTTGAGATGATTGAAAGGTTGTCCTTAGTTTTGGTCATATGACTTTCCAAGTAGATCATACTTGTTGCAAATCTTCCTTGTTGGTCACACATCTTGTAATGTGATCTCAAAGGTTTTGGGGGACGATTAACATTTCTATTCAAACCTAAAATTCCTCATTTCATGATGGTCATACAATTTATGAGAAAATCAATGACTCATTTTTAAGGTCATACATTTATCATGTCATACCAAGTAGTTTCAATGGGACATGCAAAATAGGAAACCAAGTTGCTTTCTCTTTGAGGGATATTTTATCTTCCCTTGAGGTTCCTTGACTTGGTGATGATCTCTTATTGGTATTGGTGTTGAACCTTTATGTTTCTACATGATTTCAGGAGTTTGTATCGCCAATACACCTACTATAACAATAAAAAATTCACCCATTTTAAACATGTAGGTGACTGTATTTACACATTAATCTAATGGTTCTTCCATAAGAAGAGTTTGAGGTGTGTGTAGTGTGTTTAGTGAAGGAATTTTGGTGTTACTTTTCTTAAGGTGTGTTGTTTTTGTGTTGGCATCTTATTTTCTACCTATTTTAATTTCAACATAATTAGAAAGCATTACCAAACTTATTTTTCCAAAAGAGTAGTTGACCTCCACCAACTAAGTTATTATATTCTCTAAGGTATTTTCCTAGATAAGAACCTTATTATATTGATTATACATGTGTTTTGATATCATTATGGGGAATTCCAATAGAATTTTTGTATTAACAACATTTAACTTCATTATTAATTTGTATCAACAGATATATCTCTGATTTGGCATGATTATGTGTGTGCTAACCTTGTAACACGAGATGGTAGTGTTGCCACTAATTTTTCCTCTTGTTTATTGTTAATACTTACCCCATTGAATAAGTGATTTTTTTAATTTCTTGCCACTAGATAAGTGGAAGGAGCACACTTTGCTTTTTAATATTGTTAATATTTCTCATTAAACAAGTGGATGTGCTCATAAATTTGCCATGCACTTTTTAATATTATATAGCCTTACCCATGGCAAAGTGGATGTGCCCCTTTTCTCACCACTAGACAAGTATGAGATTCAAATTTTAGTTTTTAGTAGTGCATAAGCACCTCACTAAATAAGTGGTATTAGCTTGTTTTCCTTGAGATGTCTTGACATGGTGATGATATCTCATTGGTATTGGTGTTGAGCCTTTATGTCTCAATATTCACTTTATCTTTGGGGCATATTTCACTTTCCTTAGGATGTCCTAAACTAATGAAGATATTTCATTGGTATTGGTGTTTTAACTTTTAAGCTTCTACATGATTTTTTGGGTCCTTATAGCCAATACACCTGTTGTACCAACAATGAACTCACCAATCTCAAACTTATATGTGATTGCATTTACACAATAATTCAATGTTCCTTCCTTAACAAGAGTGAGATGAGTGTGTGTAGTGTGTTTAATGAAGGAATTTTTGTGTTGCTTTCCTTAGGGTGAGATGAGTGTGTTTGGCAGGTCTTTGGCATCTTATTTGTTTCCCAATCCAGTTGCAATATACTTACAAATGTATTATTAGATTTTTTTTACCAGTATACTAACAAGAAAATCAAGAGTAGTTGATGTCCACCAACTTCTATTGCAATTTTTGAGGTACTTTATTTGATGAGCATTTTATTATATTGATTACACATGTGTTTAGATATCATTATAGGGTGTTACAACAGTTATTTTTTATCTTCATCAGTAATTTGTAATAGTAAATGTATCTATAATTTGGCATGATTGTGTGTGAGGTAATATTGTAACACTAGATGGTAGTAGCATCAGTAATTTTCTCTTATTTATTGTAAATGCTTACCCCCATTGACTAAGTGGTTTGTTCTAATTGTCCAATGCCTGATAATGGAAGGAGCCCTCTTTACTTTTGAATATTGTTAAGCTTTCCCATTAAACAAGTGGATATGCATATAATATTGCTATTAAGTTTTCAGTATTGTGCAAGCTTTTTTCTACAAAGTGGATGTGCATGTTCACTCACCATGGGTCAAGTAGAAGATGAATATTTTAACTTTTAGTAATACATATGCACCCCACTAAATAAGTGACATTGTCTAGCTTGTCACTTTGTGATTTTGTTTCAAAATCACATTTTAGTTAATTGTACTTAGAATATCATGTGTTCTCACCTTGTCAATCCCAAAATCTAGGTGATCATAAAGTAGGAAGGATTATGCATTACAATTTACTTTTAGTTGAATGTATTTCCAAAAAAATAAGGTTTTATTTACACCCACCTCTTTCAATTGTTTGAAAAACTATTTAATTCCCACTTAGTATTCCCATTTGGCTAAGTTTTTAATCATATCCCCACTCCTAGTGTACCTCTCTCTATCCTTGAGACTTTCCTTAAAATTCTTGAGATACAAAGGAAAATGGATTATATTGAACAACTCATAATATTCTATCCATTTTTTATGCCATCCTAATTTTCATTGGAAATCACATGTTTTTTAGAAAAATAAATTATTTAAGCCTTGAGGGATTATATTTAAAGGGTTATTGTGGAAGATAGCTAGGTCATACTACATTATATAAAAAACCCTTGGATAGAACCACCCTAATTTTAAATCAAACCCTCAATTAAGTCTCCTCCACACCTATCAAAATACTAACAAAAAACCATTCTACTTCGCCTTTGAGAGATAAAATGAAATCATTTAAGAGACATATATATTGTAAGTATAGAACCCTTATAATAAGCTTTCCAAAAAAAAAACTTAATTTTGAATATACTTATTTTGTTTATTATATTTAGGATTTAGGTGTCATTTACACTATAAATCCTATGTCATATTGCATGGCTCCAACATCCTTGGAAAGTGTTATAAGGCACTTAGGGTGTATTAGAAAAATATTTTGTAATATTTATTCTCAATATTATTTGTATTACATTCATGAGGGGTGATGAATTCTAGTAGCAACAGTAAAGGTGAGTTGTGAACCCAATTATTTAATATTGTTTTCTCCACAAGTAGATGCCTAGAATAGGTAATTAATAACACAAGAAGTAGAAAAATTAGTGACCTATATGCTTCTCAAATTGGGTGGTTAGAAGACAAAACACGTGTCTCTTGGTATTTTGGCATTTATGTTTATCTTCCATGTGTGGGTGCCCAAACTATAGGGAAAGTATTGAAGCCAAAATATGTGTCCTTTCAACTTTTGTGTAGGTAACCAAAGGGTCCGAGTGCTTGGAGTGAAGATCTTTCTTTGGATGCCTTTTTTATGGTTTTGGAGCTCTTTCCATTTCATATAAACAACTCATTACATATAGATTGGTGAGGAATAGTTTGTTAGAGTAATAAAGTGTTTACTGATTAATTAAATCATATTGATTTAATTATTCAGTCACTTATTACCTCTTTCTACTTAAGCTAAACTTTAGGCATATAATAATTAATTATCTTTATTAATTATTATTATGCAACCTAGGGTTTTACCTTTTAGGTTTTCTGATCTCCTTTTATAAGGATTGATCTCATAACACTTTGTAACCTTTTCTGACATTTCATTATTGATTGCAACTTTTGTTTTTGCACATCAAGGATTTCTCCTCTCTCGTGGATCAATGCGTTCAGGCCTCCATAGCTGTTTGCTTCTCTCTCTTTCTGTGACAGGTGTTTGCGTGCAGGTGTTCTTGGGAGCTGTGGGTTGTTTTTCATCAACTCCAACATGGTATCAAAGCTTTAGATCTGCTTGCCCCTGTCCTCTTCCTGAGAGATTCGATCGTGTTCGTCAAATCTGCATTTTCAGAGAGGGTTTCCTGTTAGATCTGGGGGGACCTATTTTTTTGGTCATCTTGGCTTCAAATGAACCTCACAGTTGCATTCAAAGCATCCAAGAACCTCAAGATCCATATAAAATTTGTCCAATTTGGACAAAGTTGGAATCTGCAAGAAAAATTTTTGCAATCAGCCCCGACACAGATCCTGAGGTGATCACTATTTTTTGGAGCACTTCTGGCCCAAACAGACCTCACGGTTGCATTCGAAAGGCCTGAGATAGTCAAAATTCATATAAAACTTATCGATTTTGGACAAGTTAGCCTCTAAGGCAAATTTTTTTGCCTACTAGGTCATACGACCTGGCACATAGATCGAGGCATACGATTAAAAAAAATAATAAAAAAAAAATTTTCGGGGCTGCCACCCTAGTGCCACCCAGCGGCCTCCCACCTGTGCTCCGCTCGAGCTCTGCTCCTCCCGCGCTCCCGCCTGAGCTCCGTGCCCCTAGTCATATTGGAGTCCAGCCCTCGGCTGCCAGGGCTTAAGTGCTAGACCCCTGGTCACGTGGGTGACCGGGGGTTCAATTTTTTTGGCCCTGAGGCCCTATTGCTTTTTTGCCATGATGGCCATTTGGCCGTCAAATTTAATCCCCCAGATGGCTGATGTCAGCATACGTCAACACAGATTTGCCCCTTTTTTGAGCTTTTTGGAGGTACTCGTGGTTTTTTGTGCATAACTTGGGCATTTGGGATCGTAATCGGGCTTACGATATATCGTCGGAAAGCTTATTCTGAGCCCAATCCATTTTTACTAGTATGGTTTTTTATTTTTTTTCCATTTTGATGCCATTTTTTTCTGTCAAAGTCAGATGTTCTCTATTATCGTGGCGTTTCAGACCTCCTACATTCCAGGATCTGTTTCTCTTGCATCCGGGCTCCATTTTCAGAAAACAAGATATTGTCAGAAATCTCTTTCTAAGCTTTTATTAGATCTGATGGTTTTATGGTTGATTTTGTTTTTTTTCTGATGTCACCCATCCTCAGATCCTTGCAGACACCTTCTTTGGGTCCTCCAGCGCAGCTGTTGGTTTTTTGCTCATATCTTGAGCATACGGTGTCAAAATTTGGCAAACAAGATATCGTCAGAAAGATGATTTCGAGCTCTTTCCAAATCTTGAGGTTATTTTTTCTAGTTTTATTTTTATGATTGTTTTTTTCTCTGTCAAAGCCAGATCTTCAGGTTTGCACTCCGGGAGCTCTATCTTGCACATTTGGTCTCCATTTTCGGAAAATGATATATCATTGGAAAGCTTGTTCAGAGAGCTTTTCAATGTTGTGAGTCATTTTTCCAAATTCTACTCTAGGTTCATTTTATTCAGATTCTTGATTTTTTACATTCTGGTGGATATCTTGGTTGTTTCAGGTCTTGGGATCTCTTCCCTTTGAGGGATGGCTTGTCTTAGGTTGTTATTTTGTTTCAAAAGCCTTTGATCTTCTTTGAGCAGTGTATACTTCACTTTTTTAGCATTCTTTTATGCACACGCACTAAGATAAAGTGCCATTCTATTGCATGTATGGGATCTTACACATGTTCGTGCTCTTTGTACTCGCACTCCATTATAAAGTGCCAGGGGGTTTGATGTTTGCCTTTTTTTTCCATCTTCTTTTTTCATGTGAGCATTCCTCCAATGAAATTAGCCTCAGGTATCTTTATTTGTGTTTGTACTCTCTCTACACATTCGATGTTTCAGATTCATCTTCATCATGCAGTTCATATTGGACGATCTTTTCAGTGTACCTGTCATTACTCCCTTGTCAGTAGTATGGGGGGGTTTCTATTGTTGGTTCTACTGCTTCCTTGGTTTGATTGTGTGAGCCATGTATTTAGTATTTGATCCTATGTACTAGGCGGTTGCAGTGGCTAGGTACCTATACATTCCGGTGAGATGGATCATTTACCATATGGACACTCTTTTCTTTCCTATTTTTGGATGCACTCTTCTAGCTTTGATTGATCAGCTCTTCAAGTTTTTGGTGTTTATGTCATCTGTATCTTCGAGTTCAGGTGTTTGCCTTTGTTTGCCTCCTTATTCGAGTAGTGTCATTTGAGGGCACTCATGCAGATTACAGTTTTCTCTACCTGGTCATATTTCTGTGGAGGATCTTCAGATCATCAGTTTCTTCTTGACAAAGTTTGCAGTTTCATGCTTCAGTAATGTTGTACATGTTCATCTTTGTTCCTATTTTCTGGAACATTCCTAGTTTTGGAGGCTTCTTCAGTCCTTCAGACTAGTCTTGGTCTCTTTTTGAAGTAGAGTTGTTCCCATGTGGTTTTCTCTATTTCTCCGCTTTGTAGAGACTCTCTTTTGTACTTGGGTACCTGATCAGGCCTTTGTTGCTGGGACCCATTTGCTTTCAGTAGTTCTTTCTAGTTTTTTAGCTTCTCCCAAATTTTATCTTAAGGGGGGGTGTTAGAGTAATAAAGTGTTTACTGGTTAATTAAATCATATTGATTTAATTATTCAGTCACTTATTACCTCTTTCTACTTAAGCTAAACTTTAGGCATATAATAATTAATTATCTTTATTAATTATTATTATGCAACCTAGGGTTTTATCTTTTAGGTTTTTTGATCTCCTTTTATAAGGATTGATCTCATAACACTTTGTAACTTTTTCTGACATTTCATTATTGATTGCAACTTTTGTTTTTGCACATCAAGGATTTCTCCTCTCTCTTGGATCAATGTGTTCAGGCCTCCATAGTTGTTTGCTTCTCTCTCTTTCTGTGAAAGGTGTTTGCGTGCAGGTGTTCTTGGGAGCTGCGGGTTGTTTTTCATCAACTCCAACAGTTGAATGTAGATTTATTGTGCAAGAATAAGGACATGTGGGAGGTGTAAGAGGTTTTTCATAGGTACAAAAGTTTTAGCATGTTGGAGGAAAAGAGAAGAATGGAAATGAATGAATTGTAATCACATTTATTGTTGACAATACATACTTGACCTCTCTTCTTTGTGGATTTTTTTATTGTAAGGGTTTCTCCATGTAAATCATGTGTTATGTGATGATCTTATGTTGTTGATTTGTGCATCTTTTTTGTTATATTATGGTAATGTTATTCATCATTTATTTTTGTTATAATTTCACATAAGGTAGTGTTAATAAGAATGATATGAAGGTTTATTTTTATCTTCATAAAAGAAGGCTTTAATCATGGTTATTCCACATTAAGGAAAATTAATTTTAAAATTTGCATATAAGTTTACATTTTCATGCTTTAGTTGTCCAATATTTGTATCTCATGCTTAGATTAGTTATTGGATAGATATTGAATCAAAACAATTAGTATTAAACATGTATATTTATCAACATATGGTATCAGAGTTGAAGCTTAACAAGTTTTGGGTATTCCTCTATTTTTATTTTCTTATCATGATGAGCTTGCAAGAATCAATTGGAAGGAAATCGAGGTTGTTGAAGGCTTATGGATCTTGTTAGAATGTGAGGTTGATGATATCATTGTTGTTGTCATTAATTGTTTCCTTTGATGTAAATATATCCTATGTATAGATGTGGATTGGTTGTTTTGGTGCATCGGTAGAAGCATACACTAGATGATGTACTTTAAATATTTATCGCTATCCATGTCGATGTTGGTCCCATTTATCATACAACATATTGTAGACACTTAAAATGGCCCATTTCTCTAACGCACTGACATTACTAACATTCCCCACATTACTAACATTCCCCTTCAATTATATAATAATCTTTATTATTTAATCAATTTGTGTCTTTCTACTATATTCTGAATTCAAAATCATCATTTCCCTATAATTTCATAATTAAGTGATTTTAAATTAATTACTTAATTATTAAGTGTCCAATCAATATTTCATTAATTATTCATCTATAAAGTAATTAAATAATTAAAGTTATTTAATTATTCCCTATGTCATTATATTTAATTGAATAATCATATTAATTAATTAATGTTTCCTTCTTATTGTCACATTTATGTAATAATTAAATTAATTCCCCCCTCATGATAAAATAAATGATATTTATTTAATTAAACTAATTATTCATCTAAAATAAATAAATAGGTATTTATTTATTTATATATATCTGTGCAAGTAAATAAATTATTTTATTTATTAAATCATATTTATCGTTCCAATTCTAACTCATACTAAGTTTCAGTTAACTTTTCAATCACAACTCTTGACTCCACAATTCGCTCTCTTGACTAATCAATCTATTTAGTCTTTAATTCCACCTCATCAATTAAATCTACAATCTCTTTTCCTAATAGATCAATCAAATATGTTGACAAGGCAACCAATTGAGTTAAACTCCCACTCATTTTGAGTTCAACTCTTCAATCATAGAAAATCAGTCCTGCAAATTAGGGAATCTTGATTAGAACCTCTAAAATTCTATATAATGAGAGTTTTTTCTCATATTTTGCAACCACATGCTTTGAATTATTATGATGGCACACTTTCAGCTCAATACTAAGAGCCCAACATTGCATATAGAAGGAGCACAACAAGGAAGGACTACATGGTTTGCATATTCATTGTTTTGAAATGACTTCATATTGATTAATTATTTATGCTTGTTTGTTTATCTTGCTTTCTTTCTTGATATTGGGATACTAATTACTTAACATATCTCTTTGTGGTTGATATTTTGATGTTATTGCAGGTATTACATTACCATATTATCTCGATTATAAATGGTGAGTCCAAAGTGAAGCACCTAGCTTCTTATCATTGATTTTTTTTGTAATGCATAGATACAGGATAGATCGACACAAACAGTATATCAAAATGATACACTCAATACCATAAATTGACATAGACATCATATCTCATTGACACACTCGCTATATCCAAAAGAAGCAATCCAAGAAATGGAGTGATACACTCTGCATACACAATCACCATACTCATGTTATCTGATCATCACTTATTTAATTGATGCAACATACTCGACTATTATTTTTTATTATTTTTTTGTATGTGATTGCATATTTTTGGTTACTTTGTATAATTATCTAGACATTAATTGTTATCATTCTATATTAAATTATTTTTATTGTGAATTCGAAAACATTGATATTGTATTTTTCACAATCAAAATTAGATTTGTGTTCTATATGTGGATTTTGGTTTTTTAATGATAACAAAAGGGAATGATGCAGATGATAAGTGCAAACATCACACTTGACATTATGGATCGTGACACTCTACATACCATATCATTGCACTCTACTCCATATATCGTTGCATCCACTAAATAGGGTTGTTGCACTCATTATTCTAGAAAGTTGGAGACAAAATCTTTGATCAATGCACTTATAGAACCCAAACAATGCTCTGAATTTCATAAAAAAATTCTTCTATCTTAAATTATGTTTCTATGTTGTAAAATGATGCACTTGATGTAATGAAAAAATGCAATGGACTAGTACAATACAAAAAAAGTTAAAATACAAGATCTTGTTGAACACACACACACACACACACACACACACACACACACACACACACACACACACACACAGAGGACCAACTTGTGTACTATGAATCAATGCATTGGAAGCACAAATCAGATACAAAGGAATTTTTAACACATATCAGGTTAATGTAAGAAGGATCACTCAAAATTTTGATTGTTGTTATGTTAACCCTAGTGCACTCATGAATTATCAAAACTAATTGCTAGGTTTTTGGTACTAACTTTTTCTTTGTAGCTTGTGGCATGGAAATAGGTTTAACTTTTTTAATTTAAAATTAATTCATCTTTCTTCTAATGCACCTAAAATGAATAGTGTATGACCACACATCACAAAATCATCTTTGAATTTGGTACTTAA
This sequence comes from Chamaecyparis obtusa, assembly GCA_027943335.1. Taxonomy (NCBI): domain Eukaryota; kingdom Viridiplantae; phylum Streptophyta; class Pinopsida; order Cupressales; family Cupressaceae; genus Chamaecyparis; species Chamaecyparis obtusa. Next base: position 2,491,662 of record BSBK01002954.1, on the reverse strand, counting down.
AATTGATGTGGGGTTAAAAATTGAACAAGACAAAATACATTTGAGATTGGTGCATAAAAACTGAATAAAGAAAGTCTCGTGTGGTTTGATGCTTAAAAATGAACCCACGTGCTTGTATGGTTGATTGGTAGATTATTTAACATTTTATTCTTGGTGCTTAATTCAATTAACTTGGTGTCTTGTGTGGTTGGTGTGCTTGCACCTTCTGTTAGATTAAAAACCTTGTTCTTTTTTAGAGAGACATGTCTGGGGGTGCATTTAACCTCTAGAGGATGACCTAAAATTGACAAATCCTTCTAGTCGGTATATAAATGAGACATGGCATGAATCTTGGAATCATCTCAATCTAACCAAGTTCAAGCGAGGTGTGTTTATGGTAACCTAGATCAGGCCAAAGTGACTAAGTAGCCAGCATGATCAACTAGAGACTTAAGTGTCTCACATGTGTACAAATCAATTGGTTAGACTCTACAGACCTTACTAAAACCCCATTAGTTTGAGGCCACGTAGTTCACCTCTAAATCATTGTCTTATTATAGTGCAAGGGGGAGAAGAGTCTCCCCCCAAGATCCTCATCATATGTGTCCTATGGTATTATGTCAGTGAAAGAGATCTTCATTAGCATGAAAATAATACCTAGAAAAAGACAAAAACATGGGAACCTACAAGAGAACTTTCATGTTCTAGTTGTGTGGCATGACTGTGTGATTTTAGATGCTTCCAAGAAATGGGCCTATAATATTATAATTGAATCCATTGACCTTAGATTAGATTAATTATTTCTATTTTTCATTTTTTAGCCCACGTGAAAACTTACAGCTTGAAAAAGTTGTTGAACATACATTGATCGATTCTTTTTTTGAGTTGGACTTGTAGCTATATATTGAGTGTGTGATTGTTGGATTTGTACACATCTCCAAAAAAATTACTAAACACTTTCATACATAGAGAAAATAGAATAAAAAGGGTCCTTAACATACCACTTGAAACCTTGTGATCAACATACCCTTGCATATTAGTTCATATCCTGCATTTTAGTGTCATTATTGCATTTAGAGTTTAGAACCTTGATTTATCTTGTATAGTCATCATTTTAGTTCAAAAAAAATCCAAAAATCCCAAAAACATAGCTTGCATATCCTAGGGTCAAAGTATTAGACTTTCTAGAGTCATTTACCAAATTAGATGGTGCATTTTCTTAGGACATTCCTATAGTGGCCCTACATATTATCTTGACTTCATTGAAATTTATATCCATGACTTTGTCTATTTTCCTTGTCTTAGGCACTTATCATTGTGTGTGTGAAAATTGTACCTGATCTGTAGACACAACACTTAGTAAAACATTAGAGGTTAGCAAAAATTGAAATCGTGCAAAATTGAAATCTATCTAACCAAGTGATTTACTGCCTTCTAGTAGGTGCGAGATTAATGTTCTCAGATTGTAATCGAGATTAGTGACCTAGACGACACCTAAATGAAGGATTTGAATGCAAAAGATGAATATGAAATTGAATGCAATTAATCTATATTTTTGATATTTTCTATGCAATAATAATTGTAAAAACTGATATGAAATCTATGCTAAATGAAATTGATATGCTATGAATGCTATTGAAAATTGATATGCTATGAATAAAAAAAATAAGATTGATCTCACAAAGATGTCGATTCGCAAGAGCTTTGATTCTTCAATTCCAATTCTCCAGCGTGATTGTGCAAAATATGAGATGAGATATGAAGAGCTGAAGCCTTTAATTTATAGAAATCTAGGGCTTTGGAGGTGCATGGGAAAAGCCATAAATCACTCAAATAAACTCAGCTTGATTTTTGAGTTATTTGATCATGAAAGATAGTTAATTCTCAAAATCATGCAAAAATAGCTTTTTAACTCAAATTAGAGTTTAGATCAGCTTTTTTGAACTCCAAAAGGATGTTGAGTTCCAAAAAGTTAATAACTTGCATTGATTTTCTGATTTGGAGTTTAACTGTTTCTTTTGAATATGCATAATAATTAAGAATTAAATAAATAAATAAAGTGATTTATCCTCAACTCAACTGATTTTTGAAAATAAAATAATTAATTTATGGGTTAATTAACTATTTTATCAAACTTTTATTAAAAACTATATTATTAAATAATGACAACATGCTTTAATTAATTAAATAAGAATTTAATCAATTAAAGATAGGAATTTTGATTTATTGTCAAAATTAAATAATACAATTAATAATAGATATAATTAAATTTAATTAAACAATTAAGTGGCAAATATTAAATCTAAATAATTAAATATGAAAATATTCAATTAATCAAACTTAGGATAAATGTGATTTATTGCCAAATAATTATAAAATTAAGGATAATTATGATGATTAGGAATATTACTAGGAATATTCCCTGATGCAGAATTTAAGATAATCAATTAGATTTGATGATGTTTAGATGTGCCTTAGATTAGGACTTTGATGTCGATTTCGTTCGAATTGAAGATGTAGGAGATTAATGAACATATAGCCCATTTTTGGGGTATTACATTTTGCCCCTCTTTGAATTACTGTGCGAAGCACAGTGGTTCAAAGATAGTCTGTGTTTGATAGAGATATGAAACTGATGTTTGAAATTGATAATTGATATGAGATAGAAGCTGATTGATATTGATTTGATATGGAGATAATAGGTCCTGAATGACCAAAGATAATATTCACTGTAGCAGCAAATGAACCTATAATTGCGAAAAAGTGTCAAAATGCCTGATTTTGAACCTTAGGATTGATAAGAAGTGAGTGACCCGTTCTAGACTCGATTGTCTTAGCAGAACTAGCAAGTATCACATCCGAATCCTTCAGTTGCCGAAGAACCAAGGAAAGAACACTATGATCTGATGGTTGTAAAAACTGATACAGTTTACAAGATTAGGAGAATACCAGATTGATATGGATCGATGAATCTGATATGCCCCAAGTGATGATAGATTTGCCCCAAGCGATGAGGACTTTTGATGAATCAGTAACTAGACGTGATTGTTTGTCTTGATCACTGATGAAAGATATTGATAGACTTGATCGATAGAATTTGATTTACAGACTTTGAATGATGTGCAATACCATGCCCCCTTCGGGATTAAAATTGAAATCTGACAAGAAAAAAGTTAGCGTTGATTGTTTAGAAGCATGTTAATTGATTTGAGAAGTGGTTATATACGTCCGAGAATGCATTCTGCATCGTTTGGAAGGTCCTGGAGACCAAGGTTGACCATGTTTGACCATGAGTTGACCATGGTTGACCAAGTGGAAATTTTGATAGTTTGATGAAAGCTAATCAGTTAAGTTGAATACTGGATTTTTGTGATGATGGAAGGTTGATTATGCAAGCAGTGAATAAGATAAATGATCTCAGATTTCAATTTTGATCTTGAAAAAGGATTCTACTTGCTGTTTCATTGGAGGAACCTTCGTGTGGGATTCAGCTCTTGTTAGATTGGAAGAGGTGATTGAAGAATTCTTTAAGCATTGAAGTTCGTTTAGTCATTGTGAGATCATGAAACATGCAAAATGCAAAGAGACATGCAAAATGAAATGCAACCTAAGACCTAGGACCTAGTCACTGATCATGTATCGATTTGTTATCATCATTGAACTTTTAGGTAACCAGATAAATCAATACAATGCCCACTAGCCATGAAACCATAGACATATGAATATTAATTTGTATGTGCAAGAACCAATACAACACCCACTGGCTAGGCAACCATGGACATATGAATATTGATTGTGTTTTCAGAATGTCGGATTAGATATAAGCATTAAGGCACAAACGCTAAGATGACCTGAATATCATGTCCATTTTGATATAGCAATTTGTACAAGCATCAAAACATAAACATCGTGATGACCTGAGTACGCCTTGCGTTGCAAACACATCAAACAGTCAAGAGATCATTCTAAATCCAATGTGAATTACCTGTAGTGACCCTTTATCGTTCACATCCTTAGGCAAGATCGCGTTTCACAGTAGGAGAAAGAACTTACTCAAAAAGACAATAGTTAGATCAAACTTCCTTGAATTTTCTGGGTATCAATGGTCGAGGTACGCATGGCCATCCAATTCGAGATAGAGGCTCTTATAGTCGGACACCATTTCAATCCAGAATTTCCAAAGTTATTAGATTTTCACATACAAGCAGAAGACAAAGAAAAGATTATGCCCCCAGTCATCACTCTCTAAATCCTATAGAGGACATCATCGAAGAGCTCGAAGGGACACAATATGCAAAAATCTCAATGCGAATCAGTAAGCATACAAGGAGATAAAAGCATGAAGCACAGATTGTTTTCAGTTTGAGTTTGATGTTTGATTGCGTTGTTATAGATGCAAAATCCTTTCTGGAGACAAGACTGACTGACTCACATGAAGCTTTAAAGGATTCTGACTAGATATGATCCGTCTAAGATACATGGGAGACCATAGGATATGACATTGATTGCCCCCCAAATTTGAACATTGATAGGATACAGACGCTTGAGCTGATTGGTGTACAGACCGACTTATTGAAACCAGGATATGCAGAAACAAACCGGGAGATATGTACAAACTAAAGCAAGACTGAAAGCTGGGAAAGACCAAGATTGCACTGATAGATGGAGCATTTTGGAACAAGTGGTGCCTGTTTGCCAGGTTTTCACCATCTTGGTAGAGATTCTATTTTTGCTACCAAGGCGCCTGTTTCCAGGTTTTCACCAAGGCACTTTTTCTTTTTTTCTCATTTTTTTTGTATTTTTCATTTTTTCAATTTTTTCAATTTTTTCAATTTTTCATTTTTTTTTTGTGAATCATCAAGGTGCCTATTGCTAGGTTTTTACCAAGATGTTCATTTTTTCAGGACTTTTTCGATTTTTAAGATTTTTTCAGGACATTTACCAAGCACTGAATGCCTTAGGCATAGAATTTCTTCAGATGGAGAACGTTGATTGGTTCTCAGAATTGTTCTCCTTCAGTCATTGAGAGTTGATAAGCACCAGAGCCAGAAGTAGCAGTGATTACAAAGGGACCCGGCCAATTGGGTTCGAACTTCCCCTTGTGTTCGTGATGGGATTGAGTTTTAGGATTTTCTCTCAACACTAGATCACCAACCTGAAATTCTCTATGTCTGACTTTCTTGTTGTAGCCTCTAGACATTCTTTTCTGATACACTCTGAGATGATCATACGCTGCTTGCCTGCGCTCATCTAGTAATTCAAGTTCTTGTAACCTAGACACTCTGTAGTCTTCATCAGTGACAAGTCCATGCATTCTGATTTTGAGTGATGGGATTTCAACCTCAATAGGTAGTACCGCTTCAGACCCATAAACTAAAGCAAAAGGTGTAGCCCCAGTAGGTGTTCTGATACTAGTTCTATAGGCCCAAAGAGCTGGATTGATCATGAGATGCCAGTCTCTTCCTATTTTATTCACTGTTTTGTGCAAGATTTTCAAGAGATTTTTGTTTGAAGCTTCAGCTTGCCCATTCCCTTGAGGATAGTAGATAGAAGACCAATGTTGAGTAATCTTGAACTTAGCACATAAGTCATCTAGGTCCTTATTTTTGAATTGTCCCCCGTTATCCATGATTATAGAGTGAGGGACCCCATATCTGCAAATGATGTAGTTCAGGATGAACATAGAGATCTGTTTCCCCGTTGCTTGTGTTAGAGGAACTGCTTCTACCCATTTTGTAAAATAATCTGTAGCTGTGATTATATGGGTATGTCCATTAGAAGAGTGCGGATGGATAGCACCTATGAGATCAAATGCCCATTGTTGAAAAGGCCATTGTGTAGTAAAGGGAATCAGATCTCTCCCTGGAGCATGAATCAAGTTGCCATGTACTTGACACTGTTGACAGTTTTTAGCAAATTTAATAGCTTCTTTTTCCATTTCAGGCCAATAATACCCAGCCCTAATAAGTTTTCAAGCTAACGTTAAATCGTTCGAGTGTGACCCACATATACCCTCGTGGACTTCCTCTAATGCACGTTGAGACTCTTCTCGTTCTAAACATCTAAGCAGTGTACCATCTAGACCTCGTTTGTATAGATCATTACCAATGATGACATATCAGGATGCAGATTGGATAAGGTTTCATTTCTCAAAATGGTTAAAGGACTCAGGGATGAGTTGGTCATGGAGATAGGAGAATAGATTTTTGTAGCGAGATGAGTCATAACCTACAACAGTGCAGATCATGCGGGTTTCAGGGGAGTCATATGCAGGATAGGATAGGGCTTCCACCAGGAACTCGTAGCGTAGTTCATGTTCGGGCTGCTGTAAAAGAGTAGATAATGTTGCCATTGCATCGGCAGCCTTATTCTCCATTCTGGGTATTTGCTCAAATGTGATAGAGATGAAGTATTTCTTTAAATCATCTACCATTCTTTTGTAAGGAATGAGCTTTTCATCTTTGGTTTGGTACACATCATTGACCTGGTGGATGACCAATTGTGAGTCTCCATGGATGTGCATCTCTGTAACTCTCCACTGTATTGCCATTTTCATACCATTGAGGAGTGCCTCATATTCAATAATATTGTTTGTGCAAGGAAACTTTAATCTGAATGCTTTGGGTATCGAGTATCCTTGAGGAGTGATCAACAATATGCCTACTCCTGATCCATTCTGTGTGTAGGAGCCATCAAAGAATAATCGCCATGTTCTAGAAGAGAGGTGCATGATAGAAGAATCGGGAAATTCCATTTGCATGGGTGTATCATCAAACAGTGGTGCTTCAGCTAATTGATCAGCAATGACCTATCCTTTGATAGCTTTTCTTTCAACATATTCAATGTCAAATTCGCTCAAGAGCATGACCCATTTAGCTAGTCTACCTATGAGGGCAGCCTTGCTTAGGAGATATTTCAGTGGATCAATTTTAGCTACCAAATGAGTGGTATGAGCTAACATGTAGTGTCTCAATTTTTGTGATGCAAAGATCACAGCTAGACATGCCTTCTCTATCATTGAGTAGTTCTTCTTATAGGCCACTAAAGTTCGGCTGATATAGTAGATGGCTCTTTCTTTCTTGTTCTCATCATGCTATGCTAGCAATGCCCCCAGTGATGTATCTGTTGTGGAGACATATAATATTAATGGCTTCCCATGAATAGGAGGCATCAATATAGGTGGATTTGATAGATACTTCTTGATATGTTTAAAGTTGTTCTCGCATTCTTCATTCCATGCAAAGGTCACACCTTTATGTAATGTTTTTGTAAAAGGCTGTGAGATGTCCGCTAGCTGTGATATGAATCTTCTGATAGATTGAACTCTACCTTGCAACGTCCTCATTTGATTGATATTTGTGGGAGGTTGCATCTCTATTATAGCCTTGACCTTAGCTGGATCAACTTCAATGCCTTTCTTGGAGATGATGTATCCTAAGAGCTTTCCAGAAGTGACTCCAAAAGCACACTTTTTAGGATTTAGTCGAAGACTAAATTTTTCCATTCTGTCGAGGATCATGCTCAAGTTTGTTAGATGTTCAGTTCTAATCATGGATTTTGCCAAGGTATCATCTACGTAATCCTCCATTGTTCTATGCATCATATCATGAAAAATAGATGTCATTGCTCTTTGATATGTAGCTCCAGCATTTTTGAGTCTGAATGGCATAACATTCCAACAGAAAGTTCCCCACGCACATGTGAAAGCTATTTTTTCTTGATCTTCTGGAGCAATTTTGATTTGGTTGTATCCAGAAAAGCCATCCATTAAGGAATACATTTCATAGCCTGCAGTCATGTCCACTATCATATCAATGTTAGGTAGTGGAAAGTCATTCTTAGGGCATGCTCTGTTCACATCTCTAAAGTTCGTGCACACTCTGATTGAACCATCTAGTTTGGAAATAGGTACAATGTTGGAAATCCACTCAGCATAGTCTATGACACGGATGAATCCAGCTTTTAGGAGTTTTTCTAGTTCTGCTTTGACTAAGAGTGCAACATGAGGATGCATCTTTCTTAATTTTTGTTTGATTGGTTTTACTCTGGGAGCAATGGATAGATGGTGCATAATAAGATTGGGATCCAATCCTGGCATATCTGAATATTTCCATGCAAAGTTGATCTTTTTGTCTGATAAGAAGGTAGTGAAGTTCTGTTTCTCTTCGTCTGATAGAGATTGTGCTACATGTACCAATTGTGGTTCCTCTATTGTACCCAAATTGATGGATTGAGTTGGCTCAATCAAAACTGGAGATCTATCCTGTAAATGACTCGGAAGGACATCAAATATCTCATCCTTAGGCGCCTCAGAGAGGTTTTCACCTTCAGATACATCTTTTCTTTTTACTTTTGTCGGTTCTGAGACTGCCACAAAGTGGTTTTCACCCTTAGAACTCTTTTTCTTTTTCTTTTTACTCTTGTTTTTCTGACTAAGATATTTGATGTCCGACTCGGTCATGCTGACGCTCGGTTCACTGATGGAAGTACTCATAGGCTCAACTGCATTGAGGTAGCAGGCAAGGGCATAGTCATTTGGGAAGGTATACATACCATGGTTTGGGTTTGTGGAAGTTTGGTCGATAAGATCAGGGCGTTGGATAGTCAAAGCGGGAAAGGCTTGGGATATGGTGTTCACGGATGTGGATATGTCATCATTGGTCCTAACCTGACGCTCAAGTTCAAAGGTGATATTACAGCTCAAAATGTTCAATTCGTGAATAGGCTCAACATCATCATGGGAGTCCTCTTCAGCCATAGGTGGATCAGACACGTTAAGTTCATTGTTTCACTCTAGACCTACGTCAGGTTGAGATACATATTGGTGAATAACATCTATATATTTCTCCGTTATAAGCTCATCTTCTTCTGGAATAGCACCTCATTCATAGTCATTTGACTCAGCTTCAGATTCAGGATCTCTAGGAAATCTTAAAAAATGTGTGAAATCAAGATGAATACCCCAAGAAGGATTACCCTCAGTCTCTGACTTGAATTCATATTCATGGGATTCAGTGTCAGAATAACTACCCCCTTCTTCTTGATCAGTTTGATTGCCTTCGAGAGTAGCTGGTTCTTGTGGTGCAACCATCTCTTGCGCTACAGTAGGTTCCTGTGTGTCTACTACATTAATTCTTTTGATAGGATCATCTTTATCATCAAGAAGATCTTTGATCTCTTTAGGCAATTTTTCATAGGGGATAAGCTCAGAGCTATCTGAATCATCATCAGAGGGTTCTGTTTCTTCTTTCTTAAGAAGGGGTTCTCCTGGTGCAATTTGTTCTATGACATGAGAACAACCACCTCTGAGATGATAGGGTTTCTTCTTAAACCCTATGCCACCAGTATCTTTTTTGTCTCTACCAATATGTGAAATGGGTGTCACAAGACCCTTTCCCCTGATTCCTAGAGGTCCCTGACCGGAATATCCCATCTTGGCTATCAATTTGTTTCCTGGACCATATGAATTAGAAGGGATTGTAGGTGCTATAGATTCACTAGGTTGAACAATTTTGGATTCAGAATCATCTTTGTATAGCCATGCAAGCACAGCTTCATCTTCTTCAAATTCTTGTTTGGATACTTGCTCCACCACAAAATTTCTTTTGTATGCCTCTATAGGTTCTTTAGGTTCTGATTTAGATTGCTTCAAAGATTGTCCATATGACTTGGGCGAGATAGGGAGAGATGTCAGAGACAAGACTGGCTCTATAGTGTATTCTCCCATCCCATTTTCTTTGATATTGATCTCTTTAGCAATGTCATCCATCTTAGATGTGGAAGCAACATTTAGCTGCTTGATGGAAGATTCTCTATTATTGGGAACAAGCTTATCGGCACTTTCATTCAATGTATTGCAAGTTGTACTCAGATCTACTGGGATAGTAACCTCCACTCCTTCATAGGGAAATTTCAAGCATTGATGGTACGTAGAAGGAATAGCTTGCATTTCATGTATCCAGGGTCTCCCTAGAAGGATATTGTAAGCCAATGGTAGATCAAGCACCTGACATGTGGTATCTTTGATGACCGGACCCACTCGGATGGGTAAGACAATAGTGCCTTTAGAAGCTCTTTCTTGTTCATCATAGGCTTTTATGGTGATCTTCTTTCGAGGATCAATAGCCATCTCTGAGAATCCCAACTGTGTGATTAAGTTGTAAGAACAAATGTTGAGGCCTGCACCCCCATCTATCAACACACGTTTGACTCGACGGTTCTGGATCAAGACTTCTATGTGCAAGGTTTGATTATGTGGGTGACTTAGGGAGTTGTCATCCTCTTCTAAAAAGGAGATATATTGTGGAGACGTTAGATGACCAACCATAGTCTGGAACCTGTCTAGATCTAGATCATCAGGAACATTAGAGCCGAGCAAAGCCTTGTCTAGGATATCTTTGTGAGCTGGAGATATTCGAAGTAACTCAAACATGGAGATTTTGGCATTGGTATGTTGGAGTTGTTGGATGATGTTGTAAGATGTAGGTCTTGTATCCTTTGGATTGGAAGATTTCGAGGCAACCTTCTATCTAGAAGCAGATGTGAGATTGAAAGGTATCTTAGGGACATTAGATGAACTTGGTGTTTGTCCTTTCAAATGAGTCTGAGCTTGTGATCTGGTAACCGCATTAGCTGAGGAATGATTTCTATCCCTTCGTACAATTATGATGACATTGCAGCTCTCAGAGATACATGGTTCAACCATATTGATGACAGCATCATTTCCAGGGTAGGCATAGTTGACTTTTGCCCCCATGTTAGGCTGGGAAGTGGAAACTCCTTTGCCATGTTGTGGAAACAGTTCTATAAATGTTGTGTGATCATTATTGCTGGTAGGATTATCAATCGTGATGTCCCCTTGATCTATCAAGTCTTGAATGGTATGCTTCAAGTGGAAGCATCCATTAGTTCTGTGGCCTTTAGTCCGATGGAAAGCACAGTATTCATTATCTTTCCACCAATATGGTTTTGGATTCGGATCAGGTTTTCAGATTGGTGGTAAAGAGATCATGTTATCAGCTATCAGGGTTCTCAGGGAAGATTCCAAAGATTCTTCCAGGGGAGTAAACTTTCATTTATTATCCCATCATTTGAATGGCTTCTTTGGAGATGGTTTAGCAGATTTTTGCTCTGAAGCTTCAATGGATTTGGTGGCAAGGGTAAGATTGTAGGCCAGTGCCTTTGATGGGGTGCGGATAGTGTCAACAACACCATCAGAGATGATACCTTTGTTTCTATTCCAGCTCTTGTTTTTATCTTTTGAGCTAGATCCAGATTCAGACTTGTCCTTTTGAAGTGTGATTTCTCCTTTCTTGACAAGTACTTTCTCAATCTTGATTGCATTATCCACCATTTTATCAAAAGATACATGATCTTGCATTTGTAATGGATAGTTGAGCTCTAGAACAAGGTTATTGATAAAGCTTTCAAGTTTCTCCATTTCGGGAATTGGTCTAGCATATAGAGAAAACTTCTTTCGCCACCTCTTGAGAAAAGTTAGGAATGATTCCCTTGGATATTGCCTGAGGTTACAGATATCGATCATGGTAATTGGATGTTGAATATTGTAGGAATATTGTTGATAAAATAATTTAATCAATTCCTCAAAAGTTTTGATCATAGAAGGTAATCTTGAAAACCACTGAATGGAGGCTCCTCCCAAGGATCTAGGAAAAACACGCATTAGATAAGTCGGTTCATGCATGACTTCCATGGATTGCGTACAGAACTCTCTGACATGATCTTGAGGATCAGAGTGTTCGTCATATTTGTCATACTTTGGTATCTCCACTCTTTTTGGGAATGGAGGCATATACAAGTCTTTGTCAAAAGGGAAAGGACAAAGGGCCTCCATGGAGAATTCCTTGGGTTCCTTCTCTTTCTCAATTTTATTCATTTTGACTTGCATAGCGTGCAGCTGGTTCATTATGGACGTCATCAAAGTTTCTTCCTTATGCGTGATGATATCTTTGACATTGAAGTGAGGAGGAAGTTTAGCTCCTTCCTGGGCTAATTGCAAAAAGTATGCCTCTCTATCCATTTTCAAGAAATGCCTCATCATTCTTTTGAATTCATCGTCATTCTGACACTGATGGATTTCAGAGGGTGTAGGGTCTTGGTCGGCATTATGTTGAGAATGGTGTCCCTGGGATCCTCCTCCTAGAGAACCGTGGTTTGTCCCTGCTTGAGACATGGTAGGAGTTTTTGGGCTCCCTGGAATCGATTGAGGAGGAGTTTGCTGATTACCTCTGTGAGTTGATAGAGGAGGTATGTAACCAGTTTTCAATCGAAAGTTACCGAGACCGTCGTCTTCATAGATACCTGACTTGATGAGTTATTCAAGATTTGGACCCGAGGTATTGGTCAAAAGTAAGTTCTGAGATGTTTCTTCTGATTTCTTGTGTGAAGAAGCTCTAGTCTCCATCATTAACTTTGAATGAAACAAAAGAAAAGGACGAAGACAACTGAAGAACAATTTGATTCAAGAAAATTAGATGACACAACCTTGTCAAGATTATGATAGTTTTGAAGATTTGATGAGACGTGGGTGAAGGATACTGTGCCCTGGATGTATGGGATAGATCACCCAAAAGATAGCAGACACGAGTTCTCAACACTTAGTCTATTTTTGAAGATTGATTGATTAAAGATTGATAGTTATGACAAGGTTTTGACACGAGATAAAAAGGACTCAAATTGATTGAACAGAAGGCTAGATCAGATTCAAAAGATCACTCTTGGAAAATGGTAGAATGCTCAATAGCTACTGCTCTGTTCCTGACACAATGATATTTTTGATAGATTCTGGAACAAGGCTGGAAACATTGCATATCTCGCAAATTGACAATTTCTGACAACTCTCTCAAATTTTTCCAAACGACACTCTGCAGACTTGTACGACAGTGGGTAGTCTATGAAATGACAGTTGCAAAACTCGTACGATAGTTGGGTAGCAATGAAACGACAGTTGACAAAACTCGTACGACAGTTGCTAACAGATTTTTGGCTTCTTGAATTTTGCTGGTTTGAAAACTCGTACGACACTGGGTTCTCAATCATACGACATATGGGCGATACTAAAATGACATTTGACAAAAAGTCATATGACTTTTGACTTCTTGAAATGACTTTTGACTCCAGAAAGAAATTTACGTCAATTTTTGCAAAATTTAAGGTTTTCAGTTCTAGATTGTTTGCAAATTGTGCTGTCCAGATTTTGAAGGTTATACCAGATTTGATCATTTTTAAGAGCCAAGTAGATAAACAAGCACGCAGAATAGCAAGCAAGTGATTCCAAGCACGTCTGAAAACAATGAACAAGGGCAAAAGCAACCTTGCACATGAACAATCAAGTGACCAAATTGTGCTAATCCCTGAGAGTACTAATTGTGTATGTTCTGAAAAGTTTTGCAATAACACACATATACCTGAAAGTGAAAAATTGGCCTCTTTAGGGTTTTTAGTAATGGTTTGACTCTGCAACTTTTATGATTCAAAGGGGTGAACTCCAATCCCGGCGCACCAGGGTTTTAACATAGTCCGAGAACTTAATCTTCAAGAGCTGCTAGGGAGATCTGACAACCCAACAATGAACCATACCCGTGGAGATTTCTTCCACAAGGACATTTATATAGCGGCTGTCACTACCACAGCGAAAATGGCTATGACCACTTGAGGTTCCATCAACGCAATTTTCCCTGTGAAGGGATTGTCCGCTACGGTTAACCCTCTCTAAAGATGACTCACAGATTTATACCACAAGGGGACTTGGCTCCAGATTCAAGGTTTTGACACCTCTTCACTTTTAACCCAAACAAAGCAAGCAGATTAATCTGACATGCTAAGACAAAGTTTTGTTCCACCAAGGTTTGTGATATCAACTCCACATGATCTATCAACCTCTCTGGGGAGAGAATGTATCAATCAATAAGAGAAGATGCACTAACCAATTTTGATTCACCAAAGCTCGTGATATCAACCCCACATGATCTATCAACCTCTCTGGAGAGAGAATGTGTCGATCAATAAGAGAAGACTCACTAACCAAGTTGAATGTGAAATGCACTAAGTATCCTCCCTACCTACAAGGATTCTATCATCAAGAAAGATTTCGCTAGGAATCCAATCTCTCAAGAATCTCGAATAGTGTTCATAGGGCCTAATTACTATGTGAGCACAGATATATGTTCCGAAAGTAAATCTACCAAAAGCATCCAAAAAGTAGAAAGAGGAACACTTAACGCTTAAAGCAAATATGAGATGAGTCCACAAGGTGGAACACTTAACACCTCACACAAGCTAAAAATGAGTCCACAACTTAGAAAACAAGTGAGTTCCTAAAAGCACAAAAGGGTTGCCAAGTGGAACATTTAACGCTTCTGTCTTGTTGACCCCTCCCCTTTATGGCGCTGAGATTGCAACCACGGGGTGGAAATGAGGGGCCGACAGATTAGCGAGTCCAATAACCCAAGATAGCAATCAAGATCAATCACAAGTATTCTAAGACTACTTAATGAATTCTTATGGGATTACAACCTAGTATCAAATTATGCAAGTGTGTAAAATGAAAGCATGAGAAGACGCACACAAGCTAGACACATGAGAGATTTATTTTAAGCCCAAATCAAAATGTTATTAGATGAAGGAGAATACCTGGTGATCCTCGCAATGCGCTTAGTAGATTTTACCTGATTTTTAGCAATTCTTGTGCTTTTCCCAATCAAAACCAGCAGAGAGCAATCAAAAATAGAGAATTTCAATTGTCAAAATTAGTAGTTAGCCGAAATATAAAAATCAAATCTGATACTCTGCTGTGAAAAAATGAAACGACAGTCAAAAAAATGGTACGGAAACTCGTACGACAGTGGATATGCTCTCAGACGACAGTCCAAAAACTCGTACGACACTGGGTATGCTACCATACGACAGTTGAGCTCCCAAATGATAGTGGGTTTGTGATGAAACGAGCCTCGATCCGATAGACTATCGTACGACAGTGGGTCCAGTATCATACGATAGTGGGTATGCTCTCATACGACATTTGTCAGAAACTCATACGACAAATGTACGGACAAAAATTAAAAATCATAGTTTTGCACAGATCTCGAGGAGAAAAAGATAGAAATTGATAGAATTGAATTGGAAACCCGTTTCAGGGCCCCATGGTGGGTGCCAGAAATGTGTGTGTGAAAATTGTACCTGATCTATAGACACAACACTCAGTAAAACATTAGAGGTTAGCAAAAATTGAAATCGTGCAAAATTGAAATCTATCTAACCAAGTGATTTACTGCCTTCTAGTAGGTGCGAGATTAATGTTCTCAGATTGTAATCGAGATCAGTGACCTAGACAACACCTAAATGAAGGATTTGAATGCAAAAGATGAATATGAAATTGAATGCAATTAATCTATATTTTTGATATTTTCTATGCAATAATAATTGTAAAAACTGATATGAAATCTATGCTAAATGAAATTGATATGCTATGAATGCTATTGAATATTGATATGCTATGAATAAATAAAATAAGATTGATCTCACAAAGATGTCAATTCACAAGAGCTTTGATTCTTCAATTCCAATTCTCCAGCGTGATTGTGCAAAATATGAGATGAGATATGAAGAGCTGAAGCCTTTAATTTATAGAAATCCAGGGCTTTGGAGGTGCATGGGAAAAGCCATAAATCACTCAAATAAACTCAGCTTGATTTTTGAGTTATCTGATCATGAAAGATAGTTAATTCTCAAAATCATGCAAAAATAGCTTTTTAACTCAAATTAGAGTTTAGATCAGCTTTTTTGAACTCCAAAAGGATGTTGAGTTCCAAAAAGTTAATAACTTGCATTGATTTTCTAATTTGGAGTTTAACTGTTTCTTTTGAATATGCATAATAATTAAGAATTAAATAAATAAATAAAGTGATTTATCCTCAACTCAACTGATTTTTGAAAATAAAATAATTAATTTATGGGTTAATTAACTATTTTATCAAACTTTTATTAAAAACTATATTATTAAATAATGACAACATGCTTTAATTAATTAAATAAGAATTTAATCAATTAAAGATAGGAATTCTGATTTATTGTCAAAATTAAATAATACAATTAATAATAGATATAATTAAATTTAATTAAACAATTAAGTGGCAAATATTAAATCTAAATAATTAAATATGAAAATATTCAATTAATCAAACTTAGGATAAGTGTGATTTATTGCCAAATAATTATAAAATTAAGGATAATTATGATGATTAGGAATATTACTAGGAATATTCCCTGGTGTAGAATTTAAGATAATCAATTAGATTTGATGATGTTTAGATGTGCCTTAGATTAGGACTTTGATGTCGATTTCGTTCGAATTGAAGATGTAGGAGATTAATGAACATATAGCCCATTTTTGGGGTATTACAATCATTATAGTAAATCTTTTCTTATTCATAGACATCATTTCTAGAATTATCACTTTTTTGTTCTACCTTTTGAATTCAAGATAGTCTACATATCATTTTGGGTCTTTCCTTAGAGGGTTTACCTTCAAAGTTTCTAGAATTTCTCTTAGGGTATAATATGTACACCTTAGTCATTATTCTAGTCATTCATTCATAGATTGTATTAGCATCCAAAAATCAAAACATCCAAAAAAATTAGTTTCCCTTATTGTCATTTCCCTTATCATCTCTTGCATTTCAAAATCAAAAAATCCCCCCCCAAAAATAGAAACCTTAGTTGTCTTGCTTTGTATTCTTGCACATGTCATTTACATGATCCCTGAAGGGTAAAGACAAAATGGACCAAAAAAATACCCCAAAGATATTCCCACCAATGACATTGACTTTGCACTAAGGATGTTGACATTAGATTTCAAGAATCGTGAGACTATGCAGCATCACAAGAAAGAAAAAGATGATGTTCCCCAATTACCTCCGCCAGAAGATAAGTTCTCACTTGAAAACATTAGGACCAAATTAACAGATGAAGAGGTTAACATTGGTGTAAGTGACCCTAAGGTAATGACTTGCATGGGGTCTATACTAGCAAAAGACCCAAATCTATACTTTCACATGCTTGCATGAAGTGGTTTAAGTTACCCATTGAATATGATGCATCTGTCATGTTTGAGGACATACATATGCCATCATCTTTGGTTGCCTCAATGGCCCCACCTCTACTTGTACACACTAAAATGGTGCACTTCTATGAACCATTACATGCAAGGTTGCTCAAGAATGAGGCCTCACAAAGTGGCTCATAGCTCTCTATGCATGGAGTTGCAAGGGACTATGGTGTATTTGCTCTCAGCTAGAGCTACAAGCTTGTGACCTTGCTAGTCAACCACACAATGAGAGATTCAAATGAGGACAAGGGCAAGAGTGCCAATATCCTCAATAATCACTATGAAAATGCAATGCAATGCAAACTAGTCTATGGAAATGAAAATGCAACGCAACTAAGCTATGAAATGGAAAGAACAAGTGTTACAAATCCCTCCTATTAAGCTATGTGAGGCTATGTTATTGCATAAAAGGAAATCTAAGCTATGAAATGAAGCTATGGATGCTATGATAATGCAAGAAATGAAGTCTAAACTATGAAGCAATGAGGAAATCCAAGAAAAGCTTGATGTAGCAATGATCTCCAAAAGCTCCAAATGCACCTAGAAAACCTGCAGCATAACAATAGCATGAAAGAGATGGATATGCAAATGAAGGAGAGAGCTTTCCTTTTATAAGAAATGAAAAGGAACGAACCATTGAGATTAAGAGGCAAAAGTCTTAATCGGCGGTGGAGGTTGAAAGAGGAGCAATCCATGTGCACAAGTATCCTCCAATAGAAAAATAGGAGTTGACTTTATGTCTATATGAGACAAAAAGTGTTTTCTTCTTTTTATAAAATAGGAATAGTGCTTTATTTGTGTAACTTAGGAGAAGATGAAAAAGGGGGCTTTTTATTTAATCAAAAGGGGAGGAAATATTCCTTTTAATCAAATAAAGACTTAGGATAAATGATTAGCCCATAAGATAAAAATCCAATATATGATCAAAATTAAGACTTGATCAAGAGATTGATATTGTTGAAAATATTGATTATTGATAAAATTGATTCAGGATTGATAAATTAAATAAATGGGGCCCAAAGTCTAGGTGACCATTTTTGGGTGCATACATTTACCCCTCTTTGACTAATGTGTGATCGATTTGGGAACACATGTAGTCAAAGAATGAAGTTGAAATGTGAGATCGATCTGGGATCACAAAATAACTTAGATGTGAGGTCGATTTGGGATCATATCGAGACAAAGCATAAAAAAAGGTCTTTGAACATGAGGTCGATTCGAGATCACATTCAAAGTAAGAGATAAGAATCTCAAATTTGAGCAAAAGCTCACAAAAGATGTCTTAATCAAGAGAATCAAGGAATCGGGGATGATAATCCCATAAATACTGCCCCCTTGGAATCAAAATCGAAATAAGGTAGAGGAGAGACAACAAATTGATAAAGATTTGATCAAATTAGAATGAAATCACAATCGAAGGTAAATGATAACAGGATAACCATTAGGCAATGAAACATGCCCCAGCGATGAGCTAGAAGAAAAGAGATAGGGCGAATGAAAGACTAGAAAATTGAGAGACATGAAAAGGAAGAAATTCCACTGAAAATCAAATTATGACTCAAAAAGTCAGTCAACTACTCAGAAGAAAGGGAAAATTTGAAAACACGACTCAGATTTTGATTTTGAGTCCGAAAATGGATAGCAAATGATGTGATATGAAAGACCAGAAATGAAAGATATGATCAAGAAGAATCAGAAAATGAGCACAGTTGACTAACTAGTCCGTAGATGATAAAAAGGAAAGCTCTCTCCATATGCAAAGTGCAAAACTAATCTAACATGACCCTAAAAATGCAAGCTACTATGAAAGTGGTTGACTTGCAAGGTCACAACGCTTATAGACATCTAATTATCATCATCGAGCATTATTGGTAGTGTCGTAAGATCATACAATGCACACTAGCATAACTATGTGGATATGAATATGATCTTTATCAGATAGAAATGTGGAAATCTCACCTAGGCATCAAAGACATATAGGTCAAGATGACTAATGCAGTGAGATCACCTAAGTTTGATATGGCGAGATTATGCTTGTATCAAGACACCTGAAAGTCAGGATAACTAGAAGCATGCACTCGCAAAAATAGTTAAGGATAATACCTTGTTAATCCATAGTGTCAAATAAGACCAGCATAAATGCTCATGACAATTAGGACCAACAAAATATACCCACAAGTAGATAAAGAAATAAAACATGTTCTCATACCCTCAGTCTTCTAGCTATGCATCATTAAAAACTTCTCAGGGAGAGACCACTCATCAAAGAAATCCTCATAGACAGCACACAAAGAAAAGTAAAGTCAACATATCTCAAGCGAGGTGATTGTTTAAGTGCGTGTGTGTTGGTCATAGAGTCAAACTTTGAGGATCAAATTTGCAAATGAGCAACGTCGCATCATACTAGACTGTTGGGTAAGACATCTGATAAGTGTTAAGAAACACTCGACGCAAGGGTAGTTTTGAAAAACACTGTTTGGGGTGGTGTTGAAAAACACCTGTTTGGGGTGGTGTTGAAAAACACCTATTTGTGAAATTCCCCAAGAGACAAACGCACCTAAAGGACCAATGCTAATAGTTATGCCCCCTAGACAAAGAGAAAGACCAATTCCAGACCAAGTCAAATAAGGTCAAGGCATGATGGAAAGTGGCTAAGTGTCAAGGATGCATGCTAAGAAATAGGAGTGCAAAGGCCTCAAGTAGCGCTTGTTTCCAGGTTTTCACCACTTGAAATCTTTTTGCAATTTTTTCTTTTTTCAATTTTTTGCTACCAAGGCGCCCGTTTCCAAGTTTTCACCAAGGCACTTTTTCTATTTTTTTTGAATTTTTGAATTTTTTGTATTTTTTTAAGGACTTTTTATGCTTTTTAGGATTTTTTTAGCATCATATATCAATTTTTTTGGTATTTTTTCAAGATCAATAAGATATGTACAAAGGATGCCCCCAGACAGAATAGGCATCAAACTTCCAAGCAAGATCACATCGTGTAGTCCCAATGTCTAGTAAGGTGGGGAACAAGAGGGATTAGCAAGCTAGTGACTGAGATGGAGTAAAGGAGAATGAAGGCAAATGGAGGGAAGAAATCCTCAAAGGCAAACTCCTCAAGAGTACCCAAGCTAGGGAAAAATTATCATGAAAAGAACATTTGGATAAGCAATGAAAGGCCAGCATAGGATAAGTCACAGAAGGAAAGGATGCAGTCCAAAGGAGTAGACATGTCAAGAGACTTCATAGCATCGTGTTTTACTCTTTTTTTATTAGATCAAGACCAAAGGGGAAAAGGATAGCGAAAGGATAGAATGAATGGAGGAAAATGAATATGAAGGCTAAACATGAAAGGAATGAAAACAAGATCATCGTAAGATATCTCCCAAGATAGCCAAATGTTCGCGTATAGTTCAACCTTGTCAAGATCAAAGATGGAAGATGAAATGGATGAAACATGTAGAAGAACTATGCATGATGCCTGATTACCAAGTTTTCATCACAGTACTTATCCAAGGTGCCACAAGAGAGTGGTTTTCACCATAGGATGAATTTATTTCTCTTTACTTTTGCTACCAAGGTGCCTGTTTCCAGGTTTTCACCATGACACATTTTCAATTTTTTCATTTTTTTCTTTCTTTCTTTTTTTGAATTTTATAATTTTTGGAAGAAGGCAAGCTTTTTAGATAATGCTCCTTGAAAGGATAAACCATGATATGCCAAAGATTCAAAATGATATGCTCAAAGATGCTGAAGGGGAAAGGAAGACGCATGAGGAATAGGCAAATAAGGAAAAATGATAGAAGGTAGAAGGATAATGAATGGAAGGAATGTGAAAAGGTATATGGAAAGAAAGGTAAGATCAATGTCAATACACACCTTGAAGGGTGGCAGGAAAAATGGAGGAAATGTAAACCATATTCTAGTCCAAATGCAAACCATATTCTGGTTCATTATTGCTATTTGACTCCTTGAAGAGAGGATTGGTGTACTTGTTATAATTCTCAAATGTGAATGGAGGAATACGAGAAGGAATATGGCAAATGTGTAGCAGAGGTTGTGGTTCAGGTGCATGGAATGGAAGAATATTTTTAGAAAAAGATGAAGTGGAAGCCTTTGGAAGCTTGAATGTCAACTTCACTTTTTGCTCAACATAAGACTCTTTCAATGGAGACTTTGGAATCCATATAGCTTTAAGCTTTTTATTTTCTTTTGATGTGTTAGAGAGAATATCTTCAATGATGGATTTTGGAACCCATACTTGTCTTGTAGTTTTCTTCTTAGATATCTCTTTTGACTTTATGTTTCCATGTCGATTAGAGGAGACATGGTGATTTTTTTTTAAGGGATTCTTGTATTGCTTCTTTTTTTTGTATTGAACATTCAAGTTACTTCCAAAAGACTTGAGACTTGTGGAAGAAGAATGACGACATGACTGGTTTTGATGGGTGGATGGATGGAAAGGATTCAAGGGTATGCATCTATGTTGATCTTGAGGGACATAAGGACCCAAGATGGAAGGAAGACATGAAGCCCTTAGTATTGGTGGAGGAGGTCCCAAGATGGACATGGAAGATGCAAAAGGATAATCAACCAATTCATCAGCATTTATATGACATCCAAGGACATCAGCATCTTTAGAGTGAGCATTAGGATTTTCAATAGGATCGTGAACATCTTGAATAGGAGCAACTTCTTCGATAGGAATTTTCAAAGCTTGCAAAGACTTAGGAAGAGAAGAAAGTGGAAATGAACATGGAGTGGTAGAACAAGAAGATGGAAGATTTTGATCTTGACAAAGACCTTTGGATAACACAAGTGTAGAATTTGCTTCTTGATCTTCAATAGGCTTAACATTAGCAGTAACAACATCATTTTTAATAACCTTAATGGAAGTATCATCTTTGGAAAGCGCAAGTGTGGTAAGGTTATTTTGATTATCAATAAGCTCAACGGTGTAAGTAGTAGCTTGATCTTGCTTAGGAGATGGTGGAATGAATGCGAAAGAGCATAGAGGATCAAAATAACCATGCAATGGAGGAGATACATCATGAAGAGAATTGGATGATATGGAGGGTTCCTGATCTTGATCTTTATTTATATTCTTTTCTTTATCATTTTTAGAGTCCTCTTGACATGGAGCCACTTCTAAGGACAAGGAAGCATGTTGGAATTGTATGGAAGACTTTGGAAGAGATGGTGAAGGACTAGTTGAAGTAGGTATTGTAGCATATAAAGGCTTAGGCTCTTTAGGTTTAGCGTTATTGAAAGTATTTTCAGCCAAGTGAAGGTTAGCTTGAGTTTCTTTAAGAGGTAGCCCTTTTGGATAACTATAGGGGACCGCATGAAAAGCCTTAGGATTTGAATTGGATGAAGTATTTGTGAAAGATTTGGAAGACTTAGAAGCTTTAGGAAGTGTGTGGGTATTGGAGGAAGTAGAGGATGGAAGGGAACCATCACAAGACAAAGGTTCAACATTAACATGATCTTGCTTGAGAGTGTCATCTTTATTTTCAGCATGAGAACTTTTAGAGGAGAGATTCTTTTGACGTTTGAAATCAGTGCGGTAGATTTTCTCTTCCTCAGTAGGAATATTGTATTGTTCACAAAAATCATCAAAGGATTCTTCAAATTTAGAGTCATATGGATCACCATCACAGTCTACCCAATACGACTCCCCCTTAGAAATCACAAGTGTACCACGAGGATGATGCTTAGGAATAGAAGTTTCATGGGCATCACTACATTGTCCATCATCATAGTCATCATAGGTGGGTGTGTCACTCTTTGTGGAAGAGACATCATAAGGACTATCACGTTGCTCTTTATGGTGAAGAGAAGTAAGACTCTTGGGAGAAGTAGAAGAAGAACGAGATCATGAAGAAGAGGAAATTGAAGACTTAGTGGAAGAAGAAGACTTGGATAATGAAGAATGCGAATAATGTTTAGAAGAGTCATGGTAAGATTTGGAAGATGAGGAAGAATGATAAAACTTAGATGATGAAGAATGTTTAGAAGGAGGTTGTGATATGATCATGTCTATGATCCTAGCAAAGGCATCTGATTTAATCATCTTTTCCTTTATTTTTTCCATAAGTTTCTCACCCATGAGATATTTGGAAGGACTATTGGAGGAATAAAAATACTCTTCAAATTGAGCAATGAGTTCAAGATCATCTATTCTCAAGAGAGGTTCCTTAACAAGATAGTTGAAATTCATGGTTCTAGAAGAGGAGAAATCAAGTGTAGGAATGATAGAAAAATAGAGGAATACAAACTAGATAGTAGGAGAAAAAGAATCAAGAAGAAGAAGAAGAATTTCCCATGGGAATAGAAGACTTTAGAAGAACATGGGAAATGGAGAAGAAAGAAGAAGACTAAGAGCCATCTTGTGCAATTGATACCATAATGTTCATTGAGATGTTGAGCAACATGACAACACCTAGGATCTAAGATCTGGACTGACCAAGGAAGACTGAAAATAGAAGACCCTTGGTAATAGGATGACCTCACAAAATGTCAACACCGACTAGGATAATCAAAGTCCTCTATTGTCCAAAGAGAAATGAAAAGATAGAAGAAGGGGCTTTACCAACACTATCAAAGAGGTGCTTCAAATCAAAGGGTGACTACCCTTGCACTTTTGAACCAGGAGGTTGGGCTAGGCCAAAATATAATTAAAATTGAGATTAAATGAAAATTATTTGGATAATAAGAGTACGAGAATTTCCCAAGAATGTAGCTCACAATTCTAGAGATAAACTTTCTCACCAAGAACAACCTTCTAATGCGATATTTCTCTTTGGCTAATGTGATACTGATGTTGATCTTGACCAATTTGTGCAAAATTTTGAGTTTTAAGGTTTGATTTTGGATTTTTTGAATGTTAGGGTGAAAATGTTTGATGTCAATCACAAATTTAACAGCATTTGGACAGGTTTGCAAACAATAGAGGATCAAACATGTCTTCAAACACTTGAAACAAGGGCAAAAACAACCTTGCCAAGACAAGCACTTGTGATATCAAAATAAAATTGCACCCTATGGAAGCTACCGATTGTTTGTATGTGAGAACGTTTACACTGGTATAGCACAATCGAAGACAATTCAAGCAATTACTACCTAGAAGGACAAGGCTCATTACTTAGCAACTTGGCCCACAACTTGATGCTCCCTTGCCTCGCACCAAGTGGTTGCCCACAAAAGATATTGGCATTGTCATGGAAGTGTCAAAAACACAACCAAAGGAACACATATGGTGAGTGTCTTGGGGTGATCCGGGTAAGTCCACTTGGATCAATCCTTGCACAAAGAAGCTAAGCGGAAAAAATAAGGTGGCTTCTAACTAATGGTTCGTAGTAAGGGCTTCCATTCATAACACCCCTCTTGCTCCTCATAAAGGACTAGGACCTTGCGGCCTCAAGAGTACCTTAAGCATTCTTGCTCAATGCTTTCTCTATGGTCGCAATCCCATGAGCTACTCACATCAAGTGGAGACAAGTGTTATGTCTACCAAGGTTTTGTGTCCTTGATAGCCTTGAGATTATAGTGGGTTGGAATAGCTCGGTATTAGCTTGTCCCCACTTGGGTCATTCCTCTTGATTGCTCAAGAGCAGGCCTGCTAAAGGATTTTAACAACTAAACAAAAAGTGGATCAACTCTTAAAGTTCAAGGTTTTTGGTTCACCACAAGGGTGAAGAGCATACTCCCCTATCTCAAGAATCTCTCCCAAACACACCAAGCAAAGTTCATTTACCCTCTTGTTTTCAAAATTCAAAGATGGGTCAAGATTTTCTGGTTCACCAAAATGGTGAAGAGCATACTTCTCCTACCACCCAAGAATTCCTACAACAAGATCTTAAGTGCCTAATAAATGAAACAACTAGTTTTTGCCACACTTAAAAGGAAAGCAAATAAACAAGCAAGATTTTTTTTTAAAATTTTTTTTTATGCTTGAGCAGCCCTACAAAAAATGTTAGTAGCCCTCTTTGACATGCGATTTTGACAAAATATTCAAGCAAGAGGCACCTACAACCACAACTTGTTAGACCAACAAGGTTAGCAAAATCCAAAATCTAACAATAGTTAGCACATGAAAAATTAGATAATCTACAAAAATAACTGATCAAATGATAAAATCTGAAAATGAAACCATCATGGTTGGATTAGGCTCAAAAAGACCTTTCCAACGATATATCACACTTAAACTTTTGATACCATTTGCAAAATTTTAAAAAAAAATGGGCACCCGTTTTCCAGAGTGGCACAAATTTGAAAATACTGGAAATTTCAAAAAATTTCAAAAAGATAGCTAACAACCCAAAACTTGCAAGATAGATAAAATAGCCCAAAAATAGCTCACTGTTGGGTACAGACACAATACAGACACCAGTATCGCGTGATACTTCGTAGTATACTGGGGCGATACTTTTTAGTCTGCGCGATATTTCGCCTTATGCCAGGCGATACTTCGCCTGACACCAGGCAATAGAATTCACAATAGCCAGGTGATACTTCTGACAGGTGAAGTATCGCGCACGCATACAGAGAAGTATCACACGATACTTCTGGAAAGTATCGTACGATAGTCTGAGAAAAAAAATAAAGACCAAAAATTAAGCTAAAAACTTGCCAAAAAATTGACAAAAAATGACGAAAATGCAGAAAAAGAAGGGACAAAGCTAGTCTACTCTGCCCCACGGTGGGCGCCAGAAATGTACACACTAAAATGGTGCACTTCTATGAACCATTACATGCAAGGTTGCTCAAGAATGAGGCCTCACAAAGTGGCTCATAGCTCTCTATGCATGGAGTTGCAAGGGACTATGGTGTATTTGCTCTCAGCTAGAGCTACAAACTTGTGACCTTGTTAGTCAACCACACAACGAGAGATTCAAATGAGGACAAGGGCAAGAGTGCCAATATCCTCAAGAATCACTATGAAAATGCAATGCAATGCAAACTAGTCTATGGAAATGAAAATGCAACGCAACTAAGCTATGAAATGGAAAGAACAAGTGTTACAAATCCCTCCTATTAAGCTATGTGAGGCTATGTTATTGCATAAAAGAAAATCTAAGCTATGAAATGAAGCTATGGATGCTATGATAATGCAAGAAATGAAGTCTAAACTATGAAGCAATGAGGAAATCCAAGAAAAGCTTGATGTAGCAATGATCTCCAAAAGCTCCAAATGCACCTAGAAAACCTGCAACATAACAATAGCATGAAAGAGATGGATATGCAAATGAAGGAGAGAGCTTTCCTTTTATAAGAAATGAAAAGGAATGGACCATTGAGATTAAGAGGCAAAAGTCTTAATCGGCGGTGGAGGTTGAAAGAGGAGCAATCCATGTGCACAAGTATCCTCCAATAGAAAAATAGGAGTTGACTTTATGTCCATATGAGACAAAAAGTGTTTTCTTCTTTTTATAAAATAGGAATAGTGCTTTATTTGTGCAACTTAGGATAAGATGAAAAAGGGGGCTTTTTATTTAATCAAAAGGGGAGGAAATATTCCTTTTAATCAAATAAAGACTTAGGATAAATGATTAGCCCATAGGATAAAAATCCAATATATGATCAAAATTAAGACTTGATCAAGAGATTGATATTGTTGAAAATATTGATTATTGATAAAATTGATTCAGGATTGATAAATTGAATAAATGGGGCCCAAAGTCTAGGCGACCATTTTTGGGTGCATACACTACTCACTTCAATCCTACCATCTGGCGACACCACTCATAGTGCAACCATCTTCCACTACACTCAAAATTCAATACAATAATCCCCTATTTTCCAACTTTCTGATCACATCTAATGCACTTACCACCACAGTAGCACCTTCGATATTGTCCTTGACCCATCCAATAGGCACTTCACAAGAAATGATAACAATTTCATCCAATACAAATCCCCAATGTCACAACCCTAGTAGTCTCCAACTAGGTACCCCACCTCATCAAGGACCACTCCTATTAGGGGCGCGCACCTCAACAATAACCTCCTAGTGTTCTTCATCCAAGTGTCCCTTCCAATTTAGGACCACCCCAAATCAATTAAGGGGAACCTCCATACAACCCTAATTACTTATTGGTTCTTGTTGGCTTTAAGAAAATGTTGGCAAATGGGTCCAATTTTTCCTATCCTACAAAACTGCATCAATATGTCCCAGTAGCTTAGTATGTCCCAACACCTCAACATGTCCCAACACCTCAGTATGTCCTAGCACCTCAGCATGTCCCAACACCTCAATATGTCCCAACACCTTAATATCTCCCAGTGCTTTAGTACATTCCACTGCCTCATGTACTTGCATAATATATGCATATAAGACACATAACCCCATATAATCAGGCACCACCCATAGCAGTGGGACCCCATTTTTTTTAATCTAAATGTAGTATCTTCCACATTGACACCCATTGAACTATTTTCTTTGAATCTCTTAACCCTCCATCAAAATGTCATAAATATGTAAACATGCACTCCTAAAAGGTCTTACGCCATAGTAGACCTTAGTCCTTATCCTTTTGGTAGGACATTATGCATGCCACCTTATTTTCACAACTTTGAGATACCTAAATTTGATAGGTACAAGGAAAAGGGTGATCCTTGTGACCAGATACAAGAATTTTTCATGTCTTGAATAGAAGTAGCCCATGATGACACATATTTGATGAGACTCTTTCCACGTAGTCTTAGTGAGATGACCATGGATTGGTTCTCTAGACTCCCTCTTAGGATAAGGTCATGGAATGAACTAGCTGAAAAGTTCATATCCCACTATTCACACAACATTGTCACGAATGTAACATTGATGGATCTTTGCACCACTAAGAAAAAGAATGGGGAAAGCTTTGCCTCATTCCTACCACATTGGAGGAATGTTCCCTCTAAAATATCTTTTCATGTATACACCAAAGAGAAGATCCACATGTTCATAGAAAACTATCAATTGGACATAATGTGTGAATTAAACTCCTAGCATATTGAGTCCTTCGAGGAGCTAGTCGAGAAAGGGTTGAAAGAAGAAAGATCCCACACCCTAAAGGGAGTACTTAAGAAATAGACTAGTAATCCAACACCTAATGATAAATCCAAATAATGGTTGTAAAATAAAAATGTGACAAATAATGGCATTGTGGATGCTAAAATGGCTCAACATGTCCTATGTATACAAATAGGTCAGCACATATCCAAAAAACCCAACCATTGCAAAATGTCCAAAACACTAAGAACCTTGCTCCAAGGGAAACTCCCGAGGTAGTTTGAGAATTTGACAAAGCCTTTCAAAAAATTTATGGAAGAAGGAACCTCCCTCTACACTGAGACTTTATGCCTCTTGTAGAACCTCTTGAGGATATTTTAAAAGAATTGGTACAGTCCCATTCAATCACCCTACTTGAGATAAGACATTATGAGTGTCTCAAAAAACCAGCATGGTGGAATGATAAAAGTTACTGTGATTATCACAAAACTAAAGGACATAATACAACTAGTTGCATGCAACTAAAACACCTTGTCCAATGTTTCATCGATTGTAGAAAAATTGAAGTTGTCACAAATTCTAGCACCAGTAATCAAGACCATAATATCTTATCAAAGCCACTGATGGATAGTGGAAAAGGAAATGCCTCTACATCAGGAATAAATAATCAAGAAAAAATTACCTACACAAAAGTGGACCCTAATTTGACCATAAACACCATTATCATCTGAGGTCCAAACACCAGTTGTGTTGTTACCACCCACCATTCCAAACTAACATTACAAGGAGCCACATCAAAAATTGTTGTACCAAGTAAGTCA
Source organism: Chamaecyparis obtusa (assembly GCA_027943335.1). Lineage (NCBI taxonomy): Eukaryota > Viridiplantae > Streptophyta > Pinopsida > Cupressales > Cupressaceae > Chamaecyparis > Chamaecyparis obtusa. The sequence continues at coordinate 2,462,759 of BSBK01002954.1, read as the reverse complement.
TCCACTCTATCATCAGGTCAATATAATTTGCTAGACCACTAAAGAAAACCCCAACACAAATATCCATCTATGAATTGTTCCACATTTTTCCAAACCACAAGGCAGTCTTAGAAATATCCCTACAATAGTCCTCTATCCTAAAAGACATAGAAGTTAATGAGTTTCAAGCCATGGTTAGATATTTTTCCACACCACATCACATCGCTTTCACTAAAAAATATCTTTTAACACATAAACTATCCCACAATGGTCCTTTACATCTAGAAGTCTTCATCCATCTCCACAAAATTAAGCAAGTCTTGATAGATGGAGGAGCAAGTCTGAATATTTGTACACTAAAATTTGTACAAGCACTAGGATAATTTGAGATTTATGTAGATGTTACTAAAAATATCATATTAAGAGCCTATAATGATGAGGTATGTCCCTCAAGGGAATCATAAGCCTCCCAATCAAATTAGGTCTAGCAACACAAGACATTCCAAGTACTGGACCTAGAGCTGGGTTATAACATGCTCCTAGAGAGACCATGGATTCATTCCATGTTGGCTGTACCATCTACTTATCATCAGTTCCTTAAGTTCCCTCATGATGGAGTTGAAATCACCATTCTTCATGATAAAGATCCCTTTCTATAGTGCACAAATCTTATAGGATCTATTTCCAATCAGGTACCCAACAATTAGGAAGTATCAACTATTTCCTTTTCTCAAAAAATAGATCCCACAACTCTTGCAAAATCAACAGTTGAGTCCACATCAGAATTGGGGATCTAGGTACAAGAAAAAGGATGTGAAGAATACACCTATGTAGACTTCTTCTATGTAGGAAACTTACCTATCTCACCCCACTCATATGGAAAACCAAGACAACCTCTATAGAGGAAGGAAAAAATGACAATTGTTTATTCACCAACAGTCTTTGTAAGATGGGGTGACATACACGAATAAATTGATGAGGCTAACTTATCTTATTAGTTGTATATAGATGAATAACCCCCTAAGGTCAAAATCCTAGTGCATGAATATGGACAGGGGTATACCATTATTTAGAAACAAGGGTATAATGTGTGCTCTATCATAGGAAGAAATGAACAAGGAATTTTGGAGCCAATTTCTCCTACGCAAAGCCCAAGGCATCGTGGTTTAGGTTACAAACCATCCACATAAGACATTTCAAATATCTCATTACCCACTAATATTAATGCATGTGTTTACAATGAATTTAAGATATTTGAAGAGTCTCATTCAGACATAGTCTCAAATGATTATGAGTGGGATACCCCACTAAATAAAAATACCCTACATCTTAACACTATCATTACCTAACTATCTTTACAAGACAAATCCACATATCAAAAAGCATAGATTTCACAATTCTGGAAGAAATCAGAACCCTCATCCTCATCCTCCTATGAACCTATGAATCAATAACTAATTCATATATCAATAAAATAACCAAAATCCCTATTTCCTCCTTCCAAACCAAGGATATCATAGCCTTGGTTTACCCTGACCTTATCGATTGGGAATAAAAAAATCTACCAATTGTAGATGTTTTCAAGAATGATGAAGCTATTGTTGAATTCTTTGGACTAAGACAAGGCATACTTATGGGAGACCACAAGGAAGGATTCAATGTTGAATTGGACAAAAAATCATACTTTGGGGAGTTATATTAACCCTACAGTTAGAAAATTAAAAATAAAGAAAATGTAAGGCTCTTAGGTGAAAATTGGAAGGCACCTTCTAGCTATAAAATAGTAAAAAGTAAAGACGTATTCAAGGGTGAAAACCTCTATGAGGTGACCAAGGATGGAGAGATTAATATACTCCCCATTAATAAAGAGAAGATGCCACTACTGGAAGAGAAAACTCAGAAAATCAACATTGGCACTACATAAACACAAAGACTAATCCACTTGGAAAAGTCATTAACACTAGAGGAAAGAGAATAATTTATTCCATTCTTCAAAGACAAGCAAATCAACTTTACCTAGTTAAACTCTAACATGTCTAGATTAGATCCAGAACTAGTGCTCCATCTAGCACTCAAGCTAGGGTCAAACCCATACAAATAGAAACTCCACAAGATGCATCCCAAGATTGCATTGTAGGTCAAAGAAGAATTAAAAAGCTACTTGATGCAAGATTTATAAAACCTGTAGACTATGCTGACTAGATCTCCAATCTGGTACCAGTGTCCAAATCTAGTGGAGCCATAAGAATCTATACTAACTTCTAGGACTTGAATTTGGCATGTCCAAAGGATAATTTCCCCTTGCCAAACATTGACATGATCGTTGACCTCACTTCTAGATATAAGATTTTGTCCCTCATGGATGGTTTCTCCAGGTATAATCCAATCAAAATTGCACCAGACGATCAACATAAAATAACTTTCACTTGTGCATGGGGCACCTATTGTTGGCATTCCATGTGTTTTGGTTTAAAAAATGTCAGTTCTATGTATCACAAAGGAATGACAATTATTTTTCATGATATGATGCATACCACTATGGAAGATTATGTTGATGACATATTGGTAAAGTTATTGGAAAGGAATATGTGTTTATCTATATTAGAGCTAGTATTTGAAAGGCTTTAGGAATACAAGGTCTGGCTAAACCAAAAGAAATGTGTCTTTGGAGTCACATTAGGAAAGTTTTTGGGATTTATTATCTCCCACAAAGGAATATAGATCAACCCTAAAAAGTTCCAAGTCATAATTGCAATGCCTCCCCTAATAACTCTAAAGAACTTAAGAAGATTCTGGGGCATATTAAAGTCAAATAGAAGGTTTATCTCACAACTGGAAGACAAGTGCTATCCATTCCAGTACTTATTGCATAAGGACATAAAATTTGAACGGATAGAAGATTGTCAAAAGGCTTTCCAAATACTAAAAGATAATCTTCTATCAACATTGGTTTTAGTGGCAGCCATTCCATATCAAGCCTTACTATTGTACATCTTGGCTATGGAGCACTCATTGGGGGTATTATTGGTACATAATGACTTAGAAGGAAAGGAAAGAGATATATACTACATTAGTCAGACACTTGTGGCTTATGAACTAAACTATACTACTATTGAAAGAGAATGTTTGGTTGTAGTTTTTGCTTCACAAAAATTGAGACACTACATGTTGAGCCACAAGATTATCCTAATTGCTAAAATTGACCCATAGAAGTATCTGTTAAGAAAAGAAACATTGATAGGGTGCCTAGCCAAATGGGTCATGGTCCTAAGTGAGTTTAAAATAGAATATGTAGACATAAAAGCAATAAAAGGTTAGGCTACTTCTGACCAATTGGTAGATGCGCCTTTACCTTCTAGTCATCTGATGTTGATAGAATTCCTTGATGAATGAATATTTTCTATAGAAGAGATGAAACATTGGAAATTATACTTTGATGGCTCTCACATGCAGAAAGGGTTAGGTGTTTGCATAGTCTTTATCACTCCTCAAGGAGACTCTATTCCTAAATCCTAAAGACTAGAGTTTGATTGTACCAACAACATAGTTGAGTATGAAGTGTAAGGAAACTCAGGTGCAGAAACAACTTCCTACGCTAATCTCTATAGGAGAGTATTGTGCAAATTCTTATAAATCCTTACAATTTCAGATTCGTTAACTACTTTAACAAAGATATTGCAACCACATACAATGCATACAGAAAAATAGAGAATGACACAATGATATACCCTGGGGAAAACCTTTCGCTAAAAAACCCCAGCACTCCAAAACTTGCACAATGTATTATCTTCAACACAAAGATTACAATACACTTGCAATGCAAGTTCTTTCAGGAAATGAGAGACAAAGCCAACAAGACTTAAATTTTGTTATATCTCTCCCATAGGAGCAACATCATATATATAGACTCCTCTGGACCCAAAAATAGGCACAACCACCAAGACCCATGCACAAAGCCACATGTACATAGTTGTTACATGCAATCCCAAGAATAGGCGTCCATCCCTAGAATAGACTATGACAGCTTGTCATAGAATCCGCCAAAAATAACGGTCACAAGAGAAGTGTAAGAGAATCTATCATACCAACCTATTTTTGGCATATTCTCTTTCACACACCAACCACTTCTTCTTGGGCACCCAAATAGGCCCAAGTCATAAGATGCTCTTACACCTGTCATAGCACATTCTTTAAATAGTTCTTACGCGTCATAGGAATCCATCATGACCGTTTCAGTCATGATCTCCTTACGCACAAGATGCTGACACATCAAGTGGAGTGACACATCAACATGCCAACTAGACATGTACACTCACACTTAATTACATTATTTGCAAAAAATACATTTACAAAACAAATAATAAGAATAGGAATTATCCAAGGTTGAGACACCTTATTCCTAACACGAAGAATTACTCATAGGGCTCAAAACAACTTTCCAGTGGAAGATCCAACAACTAAGGGTATATGGGGATTCTCAACTAATTATCAACCAATCCCATGGTAGTTACAACACCAAATATGATAAGCTAATTTTGTATAAAGCTATGGAAGAAGACATGAAGATAAACTTTGATCATATATCATTTGAACAAATCCCCAGAGTCAAGAACAAGGCAACATATGCCATGGTCACTATAGGATCTTTGGTGGACATGTTACCTGATGTGACACATTATAAATTCATGGTAAAAAAACTAATGGTGCCTACTTTTGAAGTCCCCAAGTCTGAGGTTGTGTGCAAAATTATTGGTCCCAATTCCCCATGATACCAAGATATATATGCCTACCTCACTAGCCAAATTTTCCCCCTAGACCTTGTTGGAAAGTGAAGTTTGGAGAGCAATATGAAACACTTGAGGGTTTTCATTTATGGAAACACATCTTATATGGTGATCGCATTAAGGAAAGTTTGGTTTTGGAGATGCAGTCTTTAAAATGACTAAGTATGGAGATAGATTTACAGAGTACAACAGTAGTGTTTTGGACATTTAAGATAGTATATAATAGATGATGGCTTGAGAGCTTAGAGGAAGAAATTTTGGGATGTATATGACCTTTAGTTATGGTCACTTGTGTTTTAGTATTGTTATCAACAAGTTACAGTAATATGAAGACATGCGAAGATAAAGGAACAATGAAATAGGGCATATGAACAATCACAACAATTAAGGGAATATAAGATGGAATGTTAATGTGCTAAGTTAGATAAAGATTGAGGATTGTCAATAACTTGGTAATACAAGATCGCCGACTTAGTATTTACTCTTTGCATTATTAATTATTCTATGTTTTATTGTATTTGGGAGCCGACTGAATGATAGAATACATATTTATATGAAGAAATTTTTGTGGAGTGATATGTGATGACAATGGAGATAGAGATATCAGTAATGTTTAATGATAGATGCGAGATCAGAGATTGAAAAATGGTATTGAGAACTACAACTGGAACTATCAAAGAATAACAGGTGCGTGTATTGTTCATTCTTGAAGAACACTTTGTAACTGAAATATTGATTGTAAGAGTTGTAAGCTCAGTATACCTTTAATAGGGTTTTGTATACCTTTAACAAGGTTAATATTCCTCTATCAAAGAAATGTACTATGTAATACTTAGCTCCTAATAGGTCCAGGTCTCCTAACAAGGACATTATACCTTAGTTCATATTTGTGGGTACCATCCCCACCAGGGTTTTCCCTTGGCCATGGTTTCCTCAAAAACAAATAATGGTGTTATGAGTTGTGTGTTATTTTCTTATGTACTTTTCATTCCTACAATAATATGGTTTATTTGGAATTAGTTTTAGTTTAATAATAATTTTTATAATACTGATTCACCCCCCCTCTCAGTATTACTTAATCCTAACAATTGGTATCAGAGCTTTTGGCCCTTGGAGAGAAAGTCTATTAGCTTAAGGGAGATCAGAATGGATTCAAAAATTTTTCAAGAGAAGTTTGAAGCAACACTTGATGCCCTAGACAAAGAAAAGGCTGAGAATGGCAAATTGAAATTCAAATTAAGAAGAGCAGAAGGTTTTATCAAGAAACTAAAGGAACAACTTGAACTTTCAATAAATCAAAGACAAGACCTTATGGAAAAGATCAAGGAGGATTCAAACAATGACACATCAGACCAGTTAAAGAAGCTTGAGCAAGAAAAAGAATAAATTAATCTTTTGATGATTAAAGAGATCCAACATGAAAAGGATGCAAGATACAAAGTTGAAGACACTCTAAAAGAAGCGAACATGCAGATAGGACAAATGCAGATTGAACTTGATCACCACAAGGATAAATGCCTGGAATTAGAGAAATACAATTAGATCATTAAAGGTGAACTCACTCAAGCCAAGTTACACATTGAGAAATTACATATGAGCAGTGATAATATTGATGAACAAAGAGAGAGATAGAAACCTAAAGGAGATATGACTGGAATTGGATACAATGAAGGAGAATATTCTAAGACTCATAAAGAATAAAATGAAGTGAAGATTGAAGAAATACCTACTTTTGAAGAACCTAGAGATCAGATCAGACCTTTCAGAGGTAGATGCTATGGATGCAATAAACTCAAACACATGAAAAGAGATTGTAGAGGTAAAGGCCCTTTCAAACCCTTTACTGGTTATTGTTATAACTGTTATGCATATGGACATAAGAAAGAAAAATGTAGGAAACTTGATCAGTCAAGAAAAAGGAAAGATTAAATTAGAGAAGAATCAATAGTCAAGATCACATGCTACAAATGCAATAACTTTGGGCACACAACAAGGTTTTGTAAATTACAGGTTAATCAAGACAAAAGACTACCTATATGTTAAAAATGCAATAACTTAGGACAGATAGCTAAGTTTTGCAGGTATAATGGAATGGGCAAAAGAAAAGGACCACCTCCTATGGTTGTAAAGCCTTAGGGGGAGCATTGGATAAAGATAATAGATTACATCCAACCCTTGATTCTAAGGAATGAGCTCATGCGAGATTAGTTATGGTGTACACAGACACTTTGGAGTTTATATATGTGATCACAGTGTTTGAAGATTCATATCATATGAGCGTGAGATTTGTGATTGATTGGACAATATACAAAGTTGAGCTAATTATGTTAAGTTCATTTACTCACTTGGCGATGAATAAAATACCTCCAAGAAACACAATTCTTCACCATTTTATGAGCAATGACCAACGAGAGTAGAGTTAAGAAGCATATAAAACCACTAGACAACTACATGGCGTGATTGATCAAAATAAAAGTTGTGAATTCAGCGTGTTCAAGGTATTTAGATCATTTACTCAAATAGAAAATTATGGATGCACCTATGATTTATGATGTTGTGGATAGACCTAGATATAAGTTTAAGAGATACCCCTTTAAGTCTTGTGAGGATGACCCTGAAGGAGATTTTTCACAAACGCCATACAATGTCCTACATGTAGAAGATATTAAGGCATACATCCATTGCAAGTATGAGGCAATAGGAGATGTAGAGATATTCAGGGAAATTGATGAGATGATTGAATCAGATGGTAAAATTAAGGATAAGTTTAAACACTTAGATGACCTAATCGTCATGAAGTTAATCCACATGAATGAATTCAACAAAATATAATGGTTCAAGATAATACTTAGCATAATTCATGACCAGTTCATTTGGATAGGAGAGAAACCTGTAAAGGTTTGTAGTGAACTAATTCATGACATTACTGGACTAGATAACACTAGAGTAATTCCTGTGGCAGAAAAGAATATAAAGAAGAAAGTTGAAACCCTAAATCATTCAAAATGGGACAAGGGAGCTATGATAGTGTAACGCCCTACCAGGGAACCCAAGAGAGATTAACCTAAAACATGCTACTAAGTCTGGTGAATAATATTGACTGTATTAATTTTCTAGAAAGTAATTTTTTTTAATTTACCAGTATGATATTTTCTACCCAAATTGGGTTTTTCATACAAATTGAATTTTCTTTTCAATAGAGAATTTATTTCATCAAACCGCATAGTTAAACTATAGCCCAGATTTAATATTTCATTTTGTAGGAAATCTAAAAATAATCCTTTAACAAAAATTTTCCAGAGTAACGGTATTATACTAAATTTCAATAAAAACATAAAAATCAATATAACCTAGACTTTTCTAATAACCTAGATTCAAGGAAAGCACAGATCTAACTAATGAATCACACTAAAACTTGCACAAGCAAAGAAAGCCAGAAAGATGCTTAATAAAACTAACAGGTAGGATTTCAAAGCCTACCTTGGATCCAATGCTAGAAACTGAATTGAAAACCTGTGCAGATCTGAAAACCATTGTTGCTCTAAAATTATTTCCACCTGTAAATCTGAATCCATGAAGCACACAACAACCAAATTCCAGATGCAAAATGAAGCCAAATCAACAAGAAACCACAACAAGTAGAAAATTCTCCAGAACCAAAGCATAAGCTTTCCTCCAAAAATTCCCTTCCAAATCCTATCTAATCTCCTAATGAATGCAATCCCCATATTAGGGATTCAATTCCCCATTTCATGCAAACCCTAGAGATGACTCAACAGTTAACTTGCAATCAAACTCCCATTCAGAAATTGAATGAAAATCCTAATTAATAAATTAAAATATCTTTATTTGCACAACTCAACTTAGACTCCTAAAGACAAGTTGTTACCTTTTGAAAACAAATCACTTTTCAATTAAAATTCCTATTAAATAAATTAAATATTTTAAAGCATCCTAAGTCAATGCCATTAAATATTCAATTATTTAATAACGCACATAAATATAATTAAATTTAATTACCAATTAAATAATCAATTAAATCCAAATAATCAATGATTTGACTTTTAATTAATTTTCTCAATTAACTTAGGAACATGATTAGTATTAAATTTCAACTATAATAATTAAATTAATAATCACATAAAATCACCCACATAAGCAATAAATCAACTAAAATCAAACGACATAAAACCAAACAAACTCAGGAGAAGGGATCCACAAATTCATGTCAACTAGACAAATTCGGGTAAGGTAGTCAGACTAATACTTGTCCAATCCTAGGACAAATTAGGCTTAGGTTAGGGTTTTGGATCTGTGTATTATCTCCCCTCTCTTACCATTTGAGATATTGTGATAGGGCACGCTCATCCTAACAATTTAGGGAAGTCGATGCCCGGTACCTGCAAACCTGCACACAAAACTTGCATGTACATACATCTATAAATATATAACAGACAATGGCGAGGATCAGTCGATCATGTGGATCTCACAAGAAAGTAACTACGACTCCGTCCCTCAACCACATCACACACGTCAAACATAAATATAAAACAAATACATCAACCATACACATGCAAGTATGGGGTTAATAAAATCATAAGCATCAATGATTTCCTAACATAAAATCTATCATCCTAAAATAATCATAACATTTATAAAATCGGACTAGGGGCGGGGTACTGTAGATAGTTAATGACTTATTCCAACAGGATGTAAGATTGGTTGCTATGTTACTTGGATACAAACTCTATTACAACAGTAGACCCAATTCAGTCTCAACAGGAGTCATAATGATGGCCTATAGGATGGTGAAAGAGAACAACAAATATAACCTATGCAAGATTCTAGCACAATAATTTTTGGAAAATGTGAAGATAATCAAGAAGGATAAATCTAAGGCTTTTAGATTTGGCTCACTTTTAATTCACATGTACATACATCTTGAGCACAAGTTTCCTGGAATGCACCCTAGAGCATTGAAGGATAGCATACCCACTGGTATTCAGATATCAGAGAGCTACAGAAGACAAAACAATACATGGGTAGATGGTGAACTATTTTCCATGATCAAAATTATACAAAGACAAATGAAAGAAAGATATAGAATCCCTAAAGAGTTGGTTGAGAAGTACAAGGATACAATCTATTTCATTGTTGAAATTGATCATGTATGTTTTGAAGTAGTTGAACCTAGAAAGAAATGGTGTTACCCCATGGGCTACAAAGTCAGTTATGAAGTTCTTGTGATGCAAATAGAACATGTCTTAGCATATGAAATTGACACATCTGAGGAGAGATGGGGGGAAAATGAAGAAAAATAAGCAAAAGTCAAAGAAGAGTGTGATAGAGGCATAAGAAAAAGAAAGAGAAAATGGTTGGTGATATGGCAGAAAAGGTTAGGATAACAAAGGAATAAATGAAATAATTAAGGTCCAAGATGACTAAAGGAACCTCTAGATCAAAAGCATGAGAATTGAAGCCCCTCCACCTTTACAAGCAAAAAAGATAATAAACCCTACTTCTAATATCATTGATCTATCTATCACTCCAGAGAAGATAACACAAGAAGATACACCTACGAGCACACCTAGGAGATCCAGTAGAAAAAACAAACCCAATAGCCCTATGAGACAAAAGTTTGAAGTTGAAACCAAGAAGAAAGATGATAAGGAACATGAGAAGAAAGAAGATAAGGAGACTGAGAAGAAAGAAGATAAAATAGAATAAAAGAAAGTAGAGAACCTCTGGAAACCAGACATAAAATATTGCACAAAAGGATAATAAGAGATGGTAACCTAAATAAATTAAATAGGTATTATGAGAGGTATGAATTTGACAATCAATCATTGATAGAAGACATAGTGATTGAATATCTACTTGTATACAAGAAGAATCTACTAGAAATTAAGGGCAGTATACCTAAGGACTTGTATGGAAAATTAGAAATTAGAAAACAACTTGCACAAATAGAGGATGAAGCAATAAAGAATAAATAAATTGAGGACATGTTGCCTATAGTCTCTATACAAGAGAGAGAAATGATAATTAAGGAGCTCAAACCCTTATTGAGAACAAAAGCCAGACTTGTAAAAATAATGGCTAGAAAATATGATGAAGTTATTGAGGATACTCAGAAAGAATTAGATCATATACTAATGAGTGAAATGCTTGAGAAAACTTCACCTCCTAAGACTACCGAGCCCACACCTATAAGATTTGGACAAAGCTCTAAGACAACAAAGGGGAATGCGGAAAGAAGTGAAGTAAGTTCTGATAAGAAACCAAATTTCTTTATTGCTGGTATGCCTGTAACTCTTGACACTACACTTGATGAGAGCGATCCATTTCAAGGTAACATGGATAGTGCAGTAACAAAAGAAGAAGGAAAATAGGAAGAGGAAGGGGAGAAAGAAGAATGACAGAAATATGAAGAACATAAAGAAGAAACCAAATAGAGAGAAGAGACAGACACAGGTAAAGGAGAAGAGGTAAGAGTTGAAGTTAAGCAAGAACCTGATACCTCGACCACTTTATTATTGGCACGTATGGACAAGACTGTGAGCAAAGATGTAGAGAAAATGGATGAGGATGAATTAATGAGACTATCCTTCATGGCATTCGCTAAGGCAAAAGAAAGATCTAAACAAAAGGGAGACAAACAAACTAAGGTAATTACTAGGGTAGTTGATAGAGTCAATAAAATACTCCCTATAACTATTATTTTTCAAGGAAAAGATGATGCATAGAATCTTAATATGGCACTAGACAACTTTGACATTCACTATGAGTCATTAGTGAAGATCGCAGAAGAGAAGGAAAAGAAAAGATACCTAGAGAAAAAGTTGAATGAAGTATGCTAGTCTATTTCATGGGACTTGGGCATTTTGAGAACAACTAAATATAAGCCCAAACTTTGTGTCACACATGGAAGAAAGCTATATAGCTATTGTATTAACCCCATCAGACACATTCAGAACATTGAGGATATATTAGCTAAGGATAGGGCTACTTTGGATAGCATGATGAACAATTGTGAGACCTCCTCACAAACTATATCAGAGATGGAAAAGAAGGCATCCAAGATTATTGACAAAATAAAGGTACTAGATATAGAGAAAGGGAGAGTAATGGAGAGAATTGGTTTGTTGAAGAGTTTAATCACTCCTAAGCTATCAATTCTTAAAGCACATCTTACTGAAATGGAGAAGATTAGGGAATCAATGACCAACTCTATACCAATAGAATTGAAAGTAGTAGAGACTTCATCTTATGTGTTGAATGGCCCGATACATGTCAGTGAACTATTGATCAAATCATGGAATGATGAAGTGAAGACCTTGGAATATTCCTTCCAAGATATTCTAAAACTAGTGAGCAAGCACTAAGTCCTACATTTTTGTAAAGTTTTGCAATTTTGGGTATACCTTTGCCATTGATGTCAAAGGGAGAGAAGAAAAGAAGAATATATATATATATATATATATATATATATATATATATATATATATATATATATATATATATATATATATATATATATATATATATGTATGTATGTATGTATGTATGTATGTATGTATGTATGTATGTATGTATGAGAGAAGAAGAAAATGCAAAAAAATAATTAATAAAAGAAAAAGAAAAAGATATTAGGAGAAAAGAGAAGAAAGAGAAAAGAAGGAGAGTTAAGTGTCTTGTTTGGACACTTAGTCATTTTTCACTAAGTGTTGCCATCAATTCCAAAGGGAGAGATTGTTGGAAAGTGATGTTTGGAGAGAAATATGAAACACTTGAGGGTTGTCATTTATGGCAACACATCTGATATGGTGATCACATTAAGGAAAGTTTAGTTTTGGAGATGCAGTCTTCAAAATGACTAAGTATGGAGATAGAGTTACAGAGTACAACAATGGTGTTTTGGACATCAAAGATAGTATATAATAGATGATGGATTGTGAGCTTACGGGAAGACATTTTGGGATGTATATGACCTTTAGTTAAGGTCTCTTGTGTTTTGGTATTGTTATTAGAAAGTTATAGTAATATGAAGACATGCGAAGACAAAGGAACAATGAAATAGGGCATATGAACAGTCGCAATGATTAAGGGAATATAAGATGGAATGGTAATGTGCTAAGTTAGATAAAGATTGAGGATTTCTGACACTTTGGTAATACAAGATCACCAACTTAGTATTTACTCTTTGCATTATTAATTATTCTATTTTGTATTGTATTTGGGAGCCGACTGAATGATAGAATACATATTTATATGAAGAACTTTTTGTGGAGCGATATGTGATGAAAATGAAGATAGAGATATCAATAATGGTTAATGGAAGATGTGAGATCAAATATTGATAGATGGTATTGAGAACTATAACTGGAACTATCAAAGCATAGAAGCTACTTGTATTTTTCATTCTTGAAGAACACTTTGTAACTGAAATATGGATTGTAAGATTTGTAAGCTCAGTATACCTTTAACAGGGTTTTGTATATCTTTAATAGGGTTTTGTATACCTTTAACAAGGTTGATATTCCTCTGACAAGGAAATGTACTATGTAATACTCAGCTCCTAACAGGGACATTATACCTTAGTGCATATTTGTGGGTACCATCCCCACCGGGATTTTCCCTTGGCCAAGGTTTCCTCGAAAACAAATAATGGTGTTATGAGTTGTGTGTTATTTTCTTATGTACTTTTCATTTTTGTAATCATATGGTTTATCTATGATTGGTTTAAGTTTAATAATAAGTGTTGTAATACTGATTCACCCCCCCTCTCAGTATTACTCAATCCTAACATACCTCTCCCGCAACCAAAATAAGTCATTGATAATGCAAGCCTCTCATTACACTATCATTGCCGATACAATCTATAGATGTAGTGGATGGTACACTCTTAAGATGTCTCAACTCAGAGGAAGTAAAAATAATGATATTAGAAGTACATAAGGTATTTACGGTAACCAATCTAGTGGCTTGACCTTAGCCAAGAAGCTTCTAAGAATTGGGTATTATTGGTCCATAATGGAAATAGATGCTTGCCTATTTGTTCAAAAGTGTAGAAAATGTCAGATTTATGTGAACCTCATCCATGTGCCAGCTCAAGAGCTAAAACCGCTCACTTCACCGTGACCTTTCTCACAATGGGGGTTCAATCTTAATGACAAGATCCATCAATTATCCTCTGACGGTCATAAGTATATCATCACAGACACTAATTATTTCACAAAGTGGGTGGAATTAATTCCAATGAACTATACTACTGGAAAATAGATTTCCAAATTCCTTTTGAACTATATCATAAGTTGATGCGGAGTCCCATAGACCATTATCAATGATAATTTCTCCCCCTTCAAAAATAAATAAATGATGAGCTTTGTGAAAATTTCCACATCCATCACATCTACTCTTCATGCTACTTTCCCCAAGGTAACGACTAGGTTGAGGCTAAAAATAAAATCATTAGGAAAAACTTTAAAAAGATAGTCAATGAAGTTGGTTGGGATTGACACCTTCAACTCAACCTCACCTAATGGGAATATCATACTATTTTATGTACCCCTAAAAAAGCCACTCCATATTCACTAGTATATTGTACCAAAGCCATCTTTCCAATATAGGTCAAGATCCCCCTCACTGTGAGTATCCCTTCAACACATAATTTTAGATGAGGAATACCAATTATCTCGACTATAAGAGCTAGAGTTGCTAGATGAAAAGAGACAAAATGCACTAACACACTTGAAATCATATCAACAACATCTTGGGATAACTTATAATAAAAATTTCATACCACAGTCTTTTGAAGTTGGTGACTTGGTACTAATGTAAAATCAAAACAATCAAATGGAAAGAGAAAAACTAGTAAAGTTTGAACCAAACTGGTTGGGTACCTACATCATCACATCAATCTATGGATCTAGAGCATATCAAATATCTAAATTATAGGGCTAACCTCTATCATATCACATCAAAAACTTTCATTTGCACAAGTACTATTCATGACTCTTCGAGTAGACCCGTTTCAAAAATATCAAAATATACAAAAAAATCAAAAAAGAAAAAATGTTACCTTGGTGAAAACTTGCCTATCATGTGTCTTTGGTGACATAAAAAAATACAAGAGAAATAAATTCCTCCTATGGTGAAAACCTCTTTAGTGGCACCTTGGGAAAGTACGATGGTGAAAATTGGGCAATTCAACACCATATGTAAAGATTATTTCTCCATCATCTATCATTGCTCCAAACTGTTATCACATGTCATTACACCTCATATTCTACTATAAAATCAATGGTCATTTTTTATCACGTCTTGTTATTGTTAGTTATCTATGTCTTAGCATATCCTATAAAATTTCACACCAAGTCATTCCATCATGGCCATTCCATAATAAATTGCCCATTATGCCTTGACTAGGGGCACCCCAATGTCATGATCCATCAAGTCCTAAAAAATACCAAAAACATTGAAACATGTCTTGAATAAATCTAAAAATCAGAAAAAGGCCTTCAAAACAACAAAAACATCACAAATCCATCCTGATAAAATACCAAAAACATTTGCAAAAAGTCTTGAAATTTTTTTCAAAGACAACCAAAAAAATTGAAAAACTAATAAAATTCTGCAATAAGATTCCTTTGTACATAAACCAATTCTTTCACATTTCAAACACGCATTAGAAAATATTATACAACAAGTTTGAGCTTCATCAAAACCAAGTCAAAATCGTCAAACTAGTGAATAGGTCCTTGTGTGGTCAAATATTGGTATCAAATTAGAATGCAACCAACACTCAATAAGCCATTAACTTGAGAATTTAGTTATAGGAGGGCATATCAAATGAACCAACTAAATCCCCAAAAGTGGTTTATTGCTACCTAGTTGAAGTGAGTTTAATCCTTTTTATGATGCTCATCAAATTGGCATAAAGGATTAGTGACTTGACTACTCCAAAATGGAAGATTCAAATGCAATGCAAACCTAGAAATGAATTAGAATGAATGAACAATGCTAAAATAGGAGAATTAAGCTAGAATGGATGCAAATAGCTAGTGCTCTAGAATGAGAATGCAAGAACTATGCTACGATTAACAATGCAAGAAAGAAAACTAGATTTAACAATGCAAGATTATGCTTAAGAAATGAAGTAAACTAGGAATGCAAGAGAACTATGAGCATATAATGAAAGCAACTAAGAGATAGGAATTCAAATTAGCAAGATTACTCTAAGAATGCAAGAAAACAAAATTCAACTAAAAAATGATCAAGATGGAACCCTTGAGCCAAGGAAGAGCTTCCTTTTAAAGGAATTGCCTCAATAATGAAGGATGGAGATTAAGAGGAAAAAGAATGTGTGATTGAGATTAAGGGGCAAAATGAGAATGAAGGAGATGCAAGGTTAGGTAGAGATGAGTGGTGAGGATTAAGAGACAAACGAGATGTTAGGTAGAATAAGACAAATGTCAATTTTGAAAGCACAAAGCCCCTTTAATTACTAATTAAACAAGATTAAGTATGTACACACATGTGAATGTGTTCTTTTAATAAAAGTGTAGAAATTTTATATTAAAAGAAATGTTATAACAATTAAATAAATATGCAAGCTCTAGAAATTGGACCATAGTATAAGCTTGATTTAAGATTTTGATTTTGTGATTTAATTATGCAAAGGGGATTTTTAGGGTGACTCTGCAAAATTATGTCCAGTAAATACGCTTTTGAGACTTAGGATTTTATTTGAGGAAATTTGATCAAAATTAGGGGCTTAGGTTCTATTAGAAATTTTTTAGGTGATTACATTTGCCCCTCTTTGAATCAATGTATGAGCAACATGTTGATTCAAAGAATAGATTACAAATTAAGGAATAGACTCTGAACTTGATTGAACTTGATTGATAAGAGACATCAGCTTTAGACTTTATTGAGCAAAGCCTGGTAAGAGAGACCAGAGTATCCATCCTGATATAAAGAGATGACACTTAATATATATCAAATATTTTGAGATAGATACCTTGACAAGGATTCTGAGGAAGCTAATCACCTGATTGAGAGACAATACTAGATTGATATGAGTCGTGATGAACCTAATATGCCCCAAGAGATCAAATAGATACCTTTCTGAGTGAGCTGATGTGAAGCGATGTGATCACTCTTTCAGAGAGATACACAAAATCTCAACTTGATATGATTATTGAAGCTGAGATGCCCCAAGTGATGATGTTTTAGTCATTGATTGGCTTGATCGATAAAGATTTGGTTCAATTGCTCGATTTGTAAATAAGGACATTTGATTGATGAAGAATATTTTTTATATTATCATGCCCCCTTGGGATCAAAATGGAAAGGAAGAAAGAAGGTAGAAGTGAGAAGGAGGTGATAGCATCAATGGTCAACTATGTTTGACATTGTAATTAGGGAAATGATCTGGAATTTTGATTTCAATCCCAAAAATAGATTTAGGATCAAAGATGAGTCAAAGTCGACTACCTCAGCAGAGAGAAAGGAAGGATGAAAATAAAGCATAGCTCAAGGGAGACTAGAAATGTACAACTACATGCAGCCCTAGAATGAAATGAAACCTAAGACACAAGTCAAGTTACAGATCCCATAGCCATTTTTTTTTTTTATCATTTAAGCGTTTGGGACATCAGTGATCAATACAACCTTCATTGGTGTGAGAGTGACCATGGAGATATGAATACAACCTTATCAGATAAGATATAGGAAACACATGTAAGCATCAAAACATAAGCGTCGAGATGACCTGAACATGGTTTCTAGTTTAATGTTTTAAGATAACACCTGTATCAAGGCATAAGTTGTCAAGATAACTAGGAATTTTTTCGTACGTGTCACACACAAGCAACAGACAAGGAGATAATTTTAACCTCTCCTAAGTGTCCAAATAAAGAGGGTTGAGGTATGTGTGGCGTTCCAATCCCGATGGAGGCTCTTACCATAGACACCCAGTTTATTAGACCACTTAGGATCATTTAAATTACACCACAAGAAGAAATCAAAGAAAATATTTTTATGCCCCCAGTCATGAATATCTATTCAAGTAGACATCATTGAGTGACCTTAGAGGACATAGCAAACAAAAACCAATGATAAAAGTCAGCACACAAGAAAATAGTTTAGCATATCTCAATTACTTTCAGTTTTCTAGGCTGTAATTTGTATTGGATGTTAAGGAACACCTTTGTGCTTGTGTCAAAGTGAAAGTGTAAGATTTGATATGTGTTGAGAAACATAGTGATGTCCAAATTAGTAGTGTTAAGAAACACTGTTGGATTGGGGTGTTGAGAAACACTAAATAGTGTCAGTGGTAAATTGCCCATCGAGAAGGACTGATTAACTGACTCAGGTTAAGCTCATAAGATCAACAAAGTGATAAAGCATTGACAACCTAGATAGGTGTATGATTGCTTCCAGGAGATATATAAGAACTGAGGATATGGATAAGACTAGTTCCATCTCATGATGTCACAAGGAAATGGAGATTGAGAGTGGATGCAGGGAGGTTGAGGAAACATGAGAGCTTAGCCACATGTTGATAAATGGAGTGTTGATTACAAGTGATGCCAGTTTGCCAAGTTTTCACCACTTGGGATTATTTTATTTTTGCTACCAAGGCGCTTGTTTCCAAGTTTTCACTGAGGCACATTTTTCTCTTTTTCTCTTTTTTATTTATTTTTACTTTTTTTTGTATTTTTTTTATATTTGATTTTTTTGTGGATACATCAAGGTGCCTATTTCCAGATTTTCACTAGGATGATCATTTTTTCAGGACATTTTACAATTTTTAGGATTTTTTCAAGACTTTATATGCTCTTTAAGAATTTTTTCAAGATCATAAATTATTGTATAGGATGCAGAATGTCTAGCTATAGAATCATTTTAGGTGTAGAGCATTGACAAGCTCTTTTAGAACATCAACTTCTGGAGTAACCAACTAATAAGATCCAGAACCAAATGTTGCAGTGATGACAAAAGGACCTAGCCAGTTGGGTTCAAATTTTCCCTTCTATTCTCAATGTTGTTGATTCTTTGGGTTCTCTCTCAGAACAAGATCACTGACATGAAATTATCGATGACACACTTTCTTGTTGTAGCCTCTAGACATTTACTTTTGATAGACCCTCAAATGGTAAAATATTGATTTTATGCATTCATCTAATTATTCTAGCTCTTAAAGCTAGGAAATTTTGTAATCATCATCTATGACAAGTCCATTTAGTGATACCCTAAGTGAAGGTATCTCGACTTTTATTGGTAGGATAGCTTTAGAACTGTAGACCAATGAAAGTGGTGTAGCACCTATAGACATTCTAATACTTGTTCTATAGGCCCATAGAGATGGATTGATCTATAGATGTCAATCTCTTCCTGACTTGTTGACCATGTGTTGTAGGATTTTTAGGATTATTTTGTTTAAGGCTTCTTCTTTTCCATTCCCCTAAGGATAGTAGATAGAGGAAGAATGATGTATTATGTGAAATTTAGTGTAGAGCTCATCAATGTCATTGTTTTTGAACTGGCCTCCATTATCTATAACAATTGAGGAGGGAATTATGTATCTGCAAATGATGTAGTTGAGGATAAACATAGCTACCTATTTTCTTATTGCTCTAATAAGGGGAACAACTTCAATCCACTTAGTAAAATATTCAGTAGTTGTTATGATAAATTTATGTCCATTAGAGGATGAAGGATAAATCTGACCCACAAGATCAAAATCCCATTGTTGAAATAGCTAGTGAGTGATAAAAGGTAGAAAATCCCAAGCGGGAGAATGAATTAGGTTCCCATGGAACTAAAATTTCTAATAGGTTTTAGAAAATTGAACAACATCCTTCTCCATGGTGGGCTAGTAGTAACTTGCTCTAAGGATATTTTTCACCAAGGATAAACCATTTGAGTGTGATCCACAGATAGCTTTGTAAACTTCCCTAAGCGCTTTCTCAAACTCCTCATTCTCTAAACACCTAAGAAGTGTACCATTGAGACTTCTCCTAAATAAGTCATTTGCGATGATGAGATACTGAGAGGCATTTCAAATGAGGTTCCATTTTTCATTCTGGGATAGAGAGTCAAGTATGTTTTAGTCTTTTAGGTAAGCATTGTTTCGTCTATATCTAGAGGTATCAGAAGTAATGATGGAGAAAAAATTTGGGAATCAGGCATATCATAAGCAGGAAATGGGAGCTCTTCCACCAGGAAGTCATAGTGCAATTGGTACTCTTCAAGTTGTAGCATTAAGGCTAAATTAGCCATGACATATGTTGCTCTATTTTTTGTACATGGTAGTTGTTGAAAAGTGATGAACACAAAGTATTTATTTAAATCATCCACTAAGCATTTTTAGGGAAAGAGCTTCTCATCTCAAGTTTGGTATTCATCGATGACTTGCTTGATTACCATACGAGAGTCACCATAAACATGAAGTTCTTTGATTTTCCACTTGATAGAAAGTTTGAGTCCATTAGCTAACCCTTCATATTCCGCCACATTATTTGTGCATGGTAAAATCATCTTATATGCCTTAGGAATTTTGTAACCTTCTGGGGAAATGAAAAAAACTCCAACTCCTACGCCCTATTGTGTGAATGAGCCATCAAAGTACATTTTCCAAGGATGTTGAGTCAAGTGTAGAATAGATTCATTAGGAAAATCTACCACAATAGGTTGTGCATTATAATGGCACGTCTACTAGCTGATCGACCAATGCATTTCCTTTGCTTTCCTTTCATTAGACATACGTGATATAAAATTCACTAAGGATCATGACCCATTTAGCTAACCGTCTAGTTAGTATTGCCTTGATTAGTAAGTACTTGAGAGGATAAATTTTAGCTATCAGTTGTGTAGAGTAAGCTAACATATAGTGCCTCAATTTATGAGAAGCAAATACTACTGCTAGACAAGCCTTTTCAATCATTGTGTAGTTGAGCTCATACGAGACTAGTGTTCTGTTGATGTAATAAATAGCTTTTTCTCATCCTTGATCATCATGTTGAACAAGGAATACTCCTAAAGAAGAATTAGTGGCTAATATGTAAAGAAATCAGGGCTTTCCAAGAGTAGGAGCCATTAATATAGGAGGATTAGCTAGGTACTATTTTATTTAGTGAAAATGCTTTTCACAATCCTCGTTCCATTTGAATCCTTATCAACTAGTTGTGAGATGAATCTCTTGATGTATTGTAGCTTCCCTTGCAATATCCTCATTTGACGAATATTTTATGGGGGTCTCATGTCCATTATGGCCTTGACCTTTGTTGGATCTACTTCAATTCCTAGTGTTGAGACAATGTAACCAAGAAGTTTTCTAGAAGTAACCCCAAAAGAACACTTCTTTGGATTGAGCCTTAGTTTGAATTGCTCTATTCTGGTGAAGATCCTTTCCAAATCAAAGAGGTGCATATCTCTAGTGGTAGATTTAGCTAGTGTGTCATCCACATATTCTTCCATATTTTTATGTTTCATATCATGAAATATGGTTGCCATAGCATGTTGGTATCTTGCACTAACATTCTTTAAACCGAAAGGCATGACATTCCAGCAAAATTTTCCCCATGCACAAGTAAATGTTGTCTTTTCTTGATCTTTAGATGTGATGTGGACTTATTTGTATCCTGAGAATCCATCCATTAAGGAATACATTTGAAATCTAGTAGTGAGATCCACAATCATGTCAATGTTGGGTAATGGTAAATCATTCTTTGGGAAAGCCTTTTTTAGATCCCTAAAGTCTATGTAGATATGTATTGATTTATCAGCTTTGAATACATGCACAATGTTGGATATCTAGTTAGCATAATCTATAGTTCAAGTAAATGTGGCCTTGAGTACCTTCTCGAGCTCTACTTTAACTAGTAATGTGATATGTGGATGCATTTTTCTTAGCTTTTGTTTAACTAGTTTAGTGTCTGGAGTAATAGATAAATGATGCATGATAAGGTTTGTATCCAAGCCTAGCATATCGGAATAAGACCATGAAAAGTTAATCTTCTTTTCGGTGAAGAAATGGATGAATTTATGCTTCTCTTTTTCAGATAAAGATTGTGCTAGATGTATGATTTGGGGGTTTTCTATCGTGCCCAAATTTACTTGTTGTGTAGGCTCTATAAGTATTGATGATCTTTCTTGGAAATGCTCAGGAAGAATATCAAGTATCTCATCTGTAGGTGCCTTAGAGAGGTTTTCACAATTGGATACATCATCTATTTTTATGTTTTTAGGGTCTTACATTGCCACAGAGTGGTTTTCACCATCATACCATTTGTTCTTTTTATTTTTATTTCTTTGACTAAGATACTTGATATCCTCCACTGCCATTCTGACACTCATTGCACTGGTCGAAGAGGGGAAGGGCTCAAAAAAATTAAGGTAATAGGAAAAGGTATGGTTATTTAAAAAGGACATGAGGTTCACTTGCTCAGAAGTAATCTAGTCAATTAGCTCAGGGTGAATGAGGGGTAAGGAACCAACAGGCTCAAGAGAAAAGACTCTCGTATCATCATCATCATTTAGAGCTGCTGAGGATAGGTCAAGAAAGTTGTCTTCCCTAGAGTTGTCTTAAGCATGACTCATTGAGGGATTTCTAGAGGAGCCAAGAGAGCATTTTGCAAACCTACCTGTCGAGGTCAAAAATGATGATCAAGATCTCATTGCACGTCATCTAGATGAGAAAAGGCTCTTTGTAATGGAACCATCATGATCCTAGACCTTCCCAAATTCCATGTAGTTTTTGAAGGGTGGGGTCTAATGTACCCATGGTTTTCTTGATTAGTTGGGGTAGAAGGCCATGTAACTTGAGTAGGAGGAACCCTGACTATTTCAATGATTGGTTGATCCAGATTATCCTTGGGGTCAAACTGCATGTTAGACTACTACCAATCTCAAAAGTGGAAACCAAAGAATACTTATAAATCACATCTACCTCTATGTCAATTGTAGCATCAAACAAATGATCCCATTCATATTCATGTGAGTCTATTATAATACTAGAAGATCTCCCTAGGTATTGAGATAGGGTCATAGGGATTTCTTCCTAATGTTCTCCTTGGTGTAAAGTTCACTGTTCAACCTCATCTAGGTTAAGGTCAGTTCTGTCAGATTGACTATTTTTAATGTCCACCTCTTGAGTAGGTACATGGGTATTTGTAGTCTGAGAGTAGTATCCATAATGTAACAGAGGTAAATAGGGTAATCTGGGCTCTTTAGACCCTCTAAATGAGTTAATGAATCTAGGAAGATCCAGAATATGTGTAATGTTGACAAGCTACCCCTAGTTAGGGTGTCATTCCTAAGTAGAATCTTCTTGATTAAGTTCATCTCCTGATATTTAGTAGTTGTCTCATTTTTACTAAGTTGTTCTTCATGTATCTCCTCTTGATCAATAGGAATGTGGAGAAATATCTCATAGGTTCTGGGGAAAACATCCTCATCTTCATCATTAGAATCTTCACCTCTATCAAACACATGACCATTTGTAGAAGATGGTGCAAAATTTTGTTCATAATATCCCATGACAGTTTTATCTCTAGGATTATGAAATTTAGCATGTAGGATTTCAAGAAGGCCTTTACCCTTGCCAAGAGGACTTTTCCCATCATATACCATTTTTTGCATGAGATGGTAACCTACACCATATTTATCAGGAGAAATATCAACATATTTCACCTCTTGTTTAGCTTCTTCTCCTTTTTATAGCCATTGCAAAATAGCTCTCTCCTCATTTTCTTGTTCTAGGGGGACTTTCACTTTAACCATGCTAGTGCCTTCATTAATTATCAAGGTAGCGGTGCTAGTAGGTGGAAAAGATGGGGAATGGTTTGCCATAAGATCTAGGTGAGATAGGAAAATTGGCCATTTCGCATGAGGCATCCAGTCGATACTCTCCCATTCCACTTTCTTTTATTCTTAGCTTCTTTTGGAAAGAATCCACTGTTGCTTGCCTAGAATTCTCAACTTCTGGATTCCTTAAAGCTTCTTTATTATGAGGAAGAATTCTTTCAACTTGTTTGAGATTGTTGCAAGTGTATTCTAAATCTGTAGGAATAGTGACCTCAATTCTATTGTGAGGGAATTTAATGCATTGGTGATATGTGGAAGGTACAACCTACATTTCATAGATCCATGGGTGACCCATAAGTATTTTTTATACTAGAGGAAGGTCTAGGAATTGACAGATGACATCCCTTTGAACAATACCTACCTAGATAGGTAAGACCACCATGCCTTTTGAAGACCATTCCTCTTCATCATATGCCTTAATTGTTATTTTGTATCGAGGATCAATGGAATGTTATGATAAATCATGGTCTTTGAATAAATTTAAATGGTAGATTTTCAAACCCGCACCTCCATCTATCAAAATGTGCTTCACCCTATGGTTGTGTAAAAGGACCTTAATGGGGAGGGGTTGGTTATGTGGGTGGCTAACAGATTTTTCATCTTCTTCTGAAAATGTTAGGTAATGAGGAGAAGCGAGATGACCAACCATGGACTAGAAATTATCTATGTCTAGGTCCTTAGGTACATTGGTTTCAAGGAGGGCTTGGTCTAGAATCTCCCTATGAGAAGGAGAGATTTTCAGAAATTCAAGGATTGAAATCTGAGTTGATGTGCATGAGAGTTGATCAACTAGATTGTAATCACATGTTGCATATGAGGTAGTTGGTTTTGATACTTGGGTTGTTGTCTATTTGGAAGATGAGGAGGAGGGTTGACCGACTCCTTGTAGAGAGACTTTGCCTTAAAAATGGGTTACTGCATTAGATGACTCAGCCTGAGCCTTGCCTTTGATCTTGACAATATTGATGGTATGGTTAGAGGACTCAAGGATGTGAATCACATTGTCAGTATCAGGGTATATGTAACCAACTTTGTTATATTTTTCCTTAGATGTCTCCCCTTTTTTATATTTGGGAAAAGGATCCTTGAAAGCCTTATGATTGGTGTTTGTTTGTGGGGGATCAATCATAATTCTCTCATTATCAATTAGATCCTAGATAAGATGTTTAAGGTTCATGCAGTCATTAGTCTTGTGACCTTTGTTGCAATGATAATCTCAATAGTAGTTTTCATTCCACCACTTAGGCTTTATCTCAGGATCATAAGGTTTAGAGTTGTTAGGAAAAGTGATGATCCTGCTGGCCAAAAGTATCTTCAAGGCATTTTCAAGTTATTCTCTAAGAGGAATGGAGTCTCTCTTAGGGCTAGGGATCTAGGGCCTATCTCTGTTGGTCTTAGTTTTAGATCTTGTTGGATTTCTCTTATTAGATTTCATTTCTTGGATACTAGTGGATAAGTTGAAAGTTGGCTCTTTGGGCTTGGTAGTGGTAGATATTGAGGTCATACCTATGATTCCTTCATTGAAAACATCTTTGGTTTTATTGCATAACTTGTTCTTGTCCTTGTTATGTTAGTTTTTAGTAGATGATTTATGTTCTTTATACTAAAGGGTACTCTCACCCTTATGAACAAGGACATCCTCTATGCGTATAGATGATTTGACCAAATTTTTAAACAAAGCATATGTTTGAATTTTTAATGCATAGTTCATCTCAAGAACCAAAGTATTGATAAATATGTCAACTTTCTTAGTCTCAAGAATCTGTTAAGGATATTGAGAAAACATTCTTATCCATCACTGGAGGAATGTGACAAAGGGTTCTCCCACACATTGCCAGGTATTGCATAAATTGAGCATGGTGACAACATGAGAGATATTATAAGAATATTATTGGATAAATTGTCAAACCAGCTCATCAAAGGTTTTAATGCCAGGGGAAAGCGAGGTGAACCAACTCATGGCTTGGGCACCAAGAATTTGAGGAAATATTCTCATTAGATAGGTTTGTTCATGCATAAAAAATTCATGCACATGATCTCAAGGATCCTTATTTCCATAATACTTATCATATTTTGGGATCTCCACCTTGGATGGGAAAGGCAACATGTAGAGATTTTTGTCAAAACAGAAAGGAAAAATTAATTCAAGCGATTACTTGTTAGTGGGTTGATCCTTATCCTTTTTTAGTTGGGAAATCTTGTAGCCTAGATCCTGTAGTTGTTTAGGAAGGGTGATGAGGGGAGACTCTTCCTCTTTTTGTAGTAAGGCATTGAAATCAAAGTCTGGAGGAAGCTTCACACCCATGGAAGCAAGGTGCATGAAATAACGATCTTTATCTTGGCTCATGATAGCTTGCATTACTTTGTGAAAGTGCTTGTCTTCCCAACACTTTTAGATTTCTTCTTGTGTGGGCTCTTCATCTTTGGAGGAATTAGAGTCATGTATTTTGTGGGCACCTGAGTTAAATTTTGAAATGTTGATGTATCTCTTAGTGTCAACAAAGGGTACTGACTGATAATTAGAAGCTTGATGCAAAGGTTCTTCTTGAAAAGATGGTCCAACAATGTCATAAAATGGATTTTCCTCTAGGATCAGTTGTAGCCTTATAGGAATGACTACGAGTTCTAACTAGTATGGAAGATGAGGTTAAAAAAATGATAGTAATAAGTTAACTTAAGTTTGTACTTAAGAGATCAAGGTAATGATAGTGATTTCTCAAGAATAATTAATTGATAATAAAGTTGCTAGAACAAAGTGCAAGGTACTGAGATTGAGGCCTGAATGTCTGCTAAGTGGCACTTGTGACTAGGTTGATATAGCCAAGAGAACTAAGTACAAGGTATCCAGAGTGAGGCCTGAATGCTTGCTAGGTGGAACTTATGACAAAGTTTTAAGCAAAGTGTAATTTTAAAAGGATGCTTGAGAAAAGACTAGAGCACTTCCAAGATCTAAAAGAAAAAGAAAAGAGATACCAAATCACTAAAAAAAGGTCAAACAATCAGGGATACCATTTTGTAGATAGATAATTGTTGATTAGAAGGAGCCAAGAGGACACCTAGGCAACCAAGATATGAGAATCTAGGAGCAAGATAGGACAGTTAGTTAGACAAGTTTGGCTTTGGATTCTTGATGAGTATATGTGTCCCTAAATTAAGTTTTAGTGTTTCTAAGCAAGAAAATAGTGTGATCAAACAATAGTATCCAAACAATCCACGAAAGGAAAAAGAAAATTTGGGGACACAAGCAATTGTAAAGTCTAGGAAGGTATAGAAATGTGTCAAATGTATCAAGTGTATATTCACAATAGTCTTCATGGGTCTTTATCACATTAAATAAAATCAAGCACACTCTACCTAACGTAAAAAAGGGAAGTGTGCCAACCTTTTCCCATAACTTGACACTCTTATCCCCATAATTAAGTGGTTGAATGTCCTTTCTTAGGACTATGCAAGTTATGGATCAATTGGAAGAGATCAATACTCACAACGCATGTCTTTCCATATTGCCACACTCAAGCTTTAGCTTAAAAGGGAGAACATATGGTGAGTAGTCTTGGGGTGATTTGGGTAAAGTCCACTTAGATTAATCCTAGCACAAAGGAAATCACATGATTAAAATGGTTGGCCTCTAAATCCTAAGGTGTTTAGTAAGAATCTTCATTCATGACTACCCCTTGTAGTTCCGCAAGTGGAATTGAGGCCTATATCCTTACAAGCACCTAAAATGTATAGTCTCACAAGAAATATTGAGACCTCTAATCCCTATAAAAGTTGGATGTACTCTCCTTTTAGTCTTGTAAACAAGATTGAGACCATGAAGACCCTACAAGTTCCTAGACAATTGTAGTCTTGCTTAGCAAGATTGAGGCAACTAGGCCCTACACATGAAGAATCATTGGAAGTAGAAAATAGCCAAGTCTTCCCTCTCTTTAGATTGAAGGAAGATTTTTATTATAGTGGGATGGAGTTAGTCGGGTTCACTTGTTCCCCACTTGGGTTGTTCCCAAAAGATTGCTCTCTTGGTAGGCCCTCTAAAGGTAAATGCAATAAAGTAAAATGGATAGCTAATGGAGGTCAAAATTTATGTTTTTTCCATAAGGAAAAGAGCATACTCTCCTACTCCATAGTTCTCCCAAGAACTTCAAACACATGTTCATTCACCCAAGATCCCTTTTACAAGTAACAAATCAAGTAGGTCAAGTTTTCTGATTCATCCTCTAGGAGGTGAAGAGCATAATCTCCTACTACTCAACTAATCATAAGAAAAGAAACCTCCTAATTAAGCTAGATGTCTAGAGAACCAAACTTATGAAAACACAATGTTGATTTGTATCTCCAAGGCAACCTACAAGACAAATATAGCTTTAGTAGTCTTCAAATAAGTCTTTGACAAGCACCATACAACCACAAAGCATTAGTAGTCATGAAATAAGCAAGTGTTGATGTCTTTGAAAAGTGATCTCCTTATCAAATACCCTACAAAAACCTGTTAGAACCCACAAAATAAAAGGTCAAGACCAATACAAAGACAAAACAAGCATCAAAATCCAAAAAATCCGAGATCTAGGACCCTAAAAATGCTCTATGTTTTTGATATGAGTAAACATAGAGAAACTCCCAAAATGCAAACTCATACGAGCATTCACACGATGCAGTATGAGTAAAATCCATGTATAGCTTTACAGTATGAGAATTATCATAGATTATTATGAGTATTATCACAATGTAGTATGAGTAAACTCCCAGTTTAGTACAAGTATTCTCACTGCATGGTACAAGCATTGTCATAGTTTCATAAAATAAGACAAAAATCTGCAAGTAAAGGGACATTTTTTTATTCTTGCCCCATAGTGGATGCCAAAGATGTGTGGTCAAATATTGGTATCAAATTAGAATGCAACCAACACTCAATAAACCATTAACTCAAGAATTTAGTTATAGGAGGTCATATGAAATGAACCAACTAAATCCCCAAAAGTGGTTTATTGCTTCCTAGTTGAAGTGAGTCTAATCCTTTTTATGACACTCATTTAATTGGCATAAACGATTAGTGACTTGACTACTCCAAAATGGAAGATCCAAATGCAATGAAAAACTATAAATGAACTAGAATGCAACAACAATGCTAAAATGAGAGAATTAAGCTAGAATGGATGCAACCAACTAGTGTTCTAGAATGAGAATGCAAGAACTATGCTATGATTAACAATGCAACAAAGAAAACTAGATTTAACAATGTAAGATTATGCTAAGAAATGAAGTAAACTAGGAATGCAAGAGAGCAATAAACATATAATGAAAGCAACTAAGAGCTAGGAATTCAAATTAGAAATATTATTCTAAGAATGCAAGAAAACAAGATTCAACTCAACAATGATCAAGATGGAATCCTTGAACCAAGGAAGAGCTTCCTTTTATAGGAATTGCCTCAAGAATGGAGGGTGGAGATTAAGAGGAAAAAGAAGGTGTGATTGAGATTAAGGGGTAAAATGAGAGTGCATGAGATGAAAGGTTAGATAGAGTGGAGTGGTGATGATTAAGAGGCAAAAGAGATGTTAGGTAGAATATGACAAATAGTAATTTCGAAAGCACAAATCCCCTTTAATTGCTAATTAATCAAGATTAAGTATGTGCCCACATGTGAATGTGTTCTTTTAATAAAAGTGTAGAAAATTTATATTAAAAGAAATGTTATAACAATTAAATAAATATGCAAGCTCTAGAAATTAGACCATAGTATAATCTTGATATAAGATTTTGATTTAATTATGCAAAGGGGATTTTTAGGGTTACTCTACATAATTATGGTGCAGGGGCACCTATGCAAACACCTAGGATCACCTTCAAACCTAATGAAGCCAGGGGATCAAAGATATCCTTGAATGTCAATTGGGAGATTTTGAATCCAATAATGGAAATATGTAATGAACAATTTGATATAAATGCTATAAATCCTAGAAGTTCTAATAAAGGACTCAGGACCAAAATTGATGTAAGGATGGCCAATAGTGCCAAATGGGGATCTAAGTTGATTAGTGCGGTCAATTAGGTCCTAGAAGAATAAGGAATATATTTGGATAGATTTTTATAGGTTTTTAATGAGAAAATGCAATAAGATGTTATAGTTTTAAAGTTAGAAATTCAAATTTTTGAATTCTAATGGCTAGGAGAGATTAGGAGAAAAAGTGAGTTTAGAAGGTTAAAAAACTTTGTAATAAATTGGGATCAATTGTGGAAGTTTCCAACCACCTTATAAACACATTTGAATGCTTGGGATATGGCATGGTACAGACTGGTGAAGGACTGTACAGACTGTTGCCTAGAAATAGAATAAATCTCATAATTTTGATCATTTCATTGCATTTTTTTATCTCTAAAACATTCCATTGGTTTTGTTTATGATTGGAGGACATATGAATTATTTTTTAAGACATATTTTAATGCCTTGAAGTCTTTTTGTTTCAATTTGAATCCAATTACATTGACTATCCATGCTTAGTCACTATTTTTCTCCATAACAGTTTGACAAAGTCTCAATGTAGAAGCATCATTCCATGAATGTGATTGCTTATTCTCATGGAATGATGTGTATTTGATGTGTAAAATATTATTCTAACATGATGTGTTGTAGAAGAGTTGATATGTTAGGGTGATCACCAAATTTGTGGAGTGAACCTTGAAGGAATTGCTTGGTTGGGAGGAAAAACCATTAATATAATTGAATAAGGTGCATATTTTATGTCATGGAGTGTCTTATAATGGTGTATGAATGATGAATCCACCATTGGCTAAGCCTATAAGTACTTGGAAGGCATACATTGAGAAAGCCCTAGGTTTGAGGGTTTGTGAGAGACCTATTTGAGGGTTTCATACTTGCAGGGGTATGAGGACCAAATTGATTGAATTTTCCTTGTATTGAAGTCATTTTTAGAGACTTTTGAAAGTCTTGAAGTTCAGGAGAAAAGATAGCATACACTTTCTTTGTAAAATGACCCGATTTCATGCTTGGAGCAGGGGTACAATCTTAGGAGCTATATGTTGGTCTAAAACAACATATGACAAGATTTGGGTATGTTGAAGTATGATAAAAAGGGTATAAAAAAATAGATATTTTCCCTAGTGTTTTGGAAAGTTTCCAAGTTATCTACACTTTTGTGTCACTGGAGACCTACTAGGTAGGCAATTAGGGCTAGTAGACAGTTTGGAGGATTTGGGTGTTGGGTGTTTCTTGAGAACCAAAAAATTGTTGAAACCTATTGAATCCAACTTTTATAGACCTAATAAATCCCACCTTGGTCATTGGGAAGGTGCTTGAATAGTTTGTGAAGTACTTACAATTTGGGAGTCTTGGAGGCTAGTGGGCTACTATGTGCCTAAACCTCTCAAAGATTAATCATTTGAAAATATAACTCTCCCACCACACCTTCACCACTCTACATAATTTGGTATCAGAGCCTAGCAGTATCCTAGGTGAAGGATTTGAAGTATCTTTTTGGGTCTTTGTTGTGTTGATCCTTTGTTGAGGCCTTGGAGTGTTCATTCCTCCTTGAGTGTTCTAGTGTTGATCTATACTTAAGAGATGTCAGAAGGAGAAGAAGATGGGATCCCTCAGAGGGTAAAAAATGTAGAACTTGCTAAGTTGGTGAGAGAACAAATTGTAGATAATAGAAGGCTAAGGGAAGAAGTAGAAAGGTTAACTAACCTTGTAGGCAAACAAGGAAATGAAGAAGACCATGAAGATGATGAAGAACTTGCAGCAGTAAAAGAGGAACTAGTTGATACTGAGGATGCAAGATTGGAAATGATCTTGAAGGATGTTAAGCTTGGACACTCAAAGGTAAAATTTGAACTTCCTATGTATGATGGAAGGATGGATGATGAACTTTTATTGGATTGGTTTAGTTCCCTTAAAAATTGTTTTGATTGTGATGATGTTGAAGATATGATGAAAGTTAAGATTACTAAGTATAGATTGAATGGACATGCACTATTATGGTGGGATAAATTGCAGGATGATAGGATGAAGAAGGGTTGGTCAAAGATCACATCATGGCCAAGAATGATGGAGATGATGAAGCATAAGTTCCTTCTTGAAGACTAAAAAATCCAGTTATATATGAGGATGCAAGGACTGAAACAAAAGGACATGGATTTCCCAAATTATATTGAAGAATTTCACAAATTGGATATAAGAGCAGAACATGATGAGGATGTGGAAGAGAAGGTGGCACAATACCTTGGAGGGTTAAGGTATAACATTCAATATGAAATGTTAATGACTACACCTAGAACCTTAGAGGAGTGTTTCAAATTAGCCATGAAGGCTAAAGACAAGTTGAGAAGGAGACACGATAGGCAAGGGAATATAAGAGGTCAAGAAAATAGAGGTAGAGGTGGTAGGTCCAATTAAGGACAAGTACAAAATAAAAATGATAAAGGCAATGAGGTAGTTGTAGATTCAAGACAAAGAGGAGGAAATAGATATGGTAGGTGAAATGGTGTGTTTGCTAGTACATATTTTACATGTGGGGCAGTAGGGCATCAATCCTACAAATGTCCTAAGAAAGGTGTAGACTTAAAGAAGGTAGAGAGAAGAGTCACTTTGACACAAGATGAAGCAAAGGAAAAGAAGGAAGAGAGAGTACCACTTGCAGCAAATCCAATCTTGAAAGGAGACTTCTTGATGGTGAGAAGAAGGGCACACACACAACAACAAAAAGGAAACTAAGGTATCAATATTTATAACTAATTATGAAAGTAATGGTAAGATTTGTAGGATGATCATAGAATCATGTTCTTTTGATAATTTGGTATCTTATAAGATGGTAAATAAACTGAATTTGAAAAGATTTCCCATTGCTAAACCATACAAGGCATCATGGGTGAGTGATGAGAAAAATATTATTGTTAGGGAGAAAGCTATTATAGATTTTTCAATTGGAGCATATAGTGATAGGGTTGTGTGTGAGATAATCCCTATGACTTGTTGTCATATCATTCTTGGAATTCCATGGAAAGCCTCTAGGAATACAATATATTTTGGTTTAACAAATGTGTATATTATGCATAAGGATGGTAAGAAATTCAACCTTACTCCTTTATCAGGTGATGATATTGAAGGGGAAAGAATTGTGTGTTTTGGTGCAAATAAATATGTCACTTTGTAGGGGTACATGAAGAGTGGATCTAAGGATTCAAGTATGAAGCATAAAAATTCATTAAAGGTGCTGAAAAGTACAGTGGTTGCCAATGAGTGCAAGAGTTCTGATTTGCAGCAGATAGTGAATGAAAGTGGAGTAATGATAGGAACACTTTGGTGTCCTATGGTGTCACCAAAGAAAGGTGATAATGGCATGTCCATGTAGGGAAGAGGTAGGGATATATTTGATTCTAAGGAGCAGATGAAAGAATAGTTTGAGGGGACACGAGTTGAGTGTCCTCAATCAACAAGGAACAAGGTCATGATTGGTGGTGACAAAAATAGAGTTTTATTTTGTGTTTCTAACACTTTAAATATAGGTAGTAGTCATGTGAAGGATTCTAAGTTGTAGATGAGAGGTTGAAGGTATCCATCTAGAAGAATCAGTGGCAAAAAGACAACATCTCTTCACTCTTGGGACAAGAGTTGCTTTGAAGGCGGGGTGTATGGTGCAAGGGCACCTATGCAAACACCTAGGGTCACCTTGGAACATAATGAAGCCAAAGGATCAAAGACATCCTTGAATTTCAATTGGGAGATTTTGAAGTCAATAATGGAAATATGTAATGAAAAATTTGATATAAATGCTATAAGTCCTAGAAGTCCTGATAAAGGACTCAAGACCAAAATTGATGTAAGGGTGGCCAATAGTGCCAAACGGGGATCAAAGTTGATTAGTGGGGTAAATTCGGTCCTAGAAGAAATAGGTAATAGATTTGAATATATTTTGATAGGTTTTTAACGAGAAAATGCAATAAGATGTTATAGTTTGTAAGTTAGAAATTCAAATTTTTGAATTCTAATGGCTAGGAGAGATTAGGAGGGAAAGTGAGTTTAGAAGGTTAAAACATTTTGTAATCAGTTGGGATCAGTTGTAGAAGTTTCCAACCACCTTATAAACACCCTTGAATTCTTGGGAGATGGCATGGTATGGAATGGTGAAGGATTGTATGGACTGTTACCCAGAAATGGAATAAATCTCAGAATTTTGATCACTTCATTGCATGTTTTGATCTCTAAAACATTCGATTGATTTTTTTGATGCTTGGAGGACATATTTATTATTTTTAAAGACATATTTGAATGCCTTGAAGTATTTTTGTTTCAATTTTGAATCCAATTACATTGACCGTCCACACTTAGTCACTTTTTTTCTCCATAACAGTTTGACAAAGTCTCAATGTAGAAGCATCATTCCATGAATGTGATTGTTGATTCTAATGAAATAATATGTATTTGAAATGTAAAATATTTTTATAAAATGATGTGTTGAGAAGAGTTGATATGATAGGGTGATCACCAAATTTTTGGAGTGAACCTTGAAGGAATTGCTTGGTTGGGAGCAACAACCATTTTCTAAGCCTAGAAGTGCTTGGAAGGCATACATTGAAAAAGCCCTAGCTTTGAGGGTTTGTGAGAGACCTATTTGGGGGTTTCATACTTGTATGGGTGAGGAAAAAATTGATTGAATTTTACTTGTATTGAAGTCATTTCTAGAGACTGTTGAAAGTATTGAAGTTTGGGAGTAAAGATAGCTTACACTTGCTTTGTAAAATGACCCTATTTCATGCTTGGAGTAGGGGTACAGTTTGAGGATCTATATGTTGGTCTAAAACAACCTATGCCAATCTTTGGGTATGTTGAATTATGCTGAAAATCATAAAACATATAGATTTTTTCTAGTGTTTTGGAAAGTTTCCAAGTTATCTGCACTTTTGTGTCGCTGGAGACCTATGAGGAAGGCAATTAGGCCTAGTAGACAGTTTGGAGGAGTTGGGTGTTGGGTGTTTCTTGAGAACCCAAAAATTGTTGAAACCTATTGAATCCACCTTTTATAGACCTAAGACATCCACCTTGGTCATTGGGAACCTGCTTGAATAGTTTGTGAAGTATTTGCAATTTGGGAATCTTGGGGGCTAGATGGCTAGTGTGTGCCTAAACCTCTCAAATCTTAATCATTTGAGGATATAACTCACCCACCACACCTTCACCACTCTGCATCAAATTATGTCTAGTAAATACACTTTTGAGACTTAGGATTTTATTTGCGGCAATTTGATCAAAATTAGGGGCTTGGGTTCTACTAGACAAATTTTAGGTGATTACTATCCTTAATCAAACTGACCCACTATCTTATCTATGAACCAAGTCACATAGAAAGGTATTTTGTAAAAAAGTTGAATTGCCTTAGACAAGGGAGGGAACACTCAAAACTAGATGAGGCATTCTTATATGGGGTACCTTATTCTTGAAATCAAACAACATCAGAAAAACATCAAAATTCAATGTCCAAACTACTACAAAAAAACACAGACACATAATTAGTATGGTTGTAACTTTTTGAGTTAGGTCGGTCTTATTATGTCTTGATTTTTTCAAGTCATGTTCTTATGCATCTCTAAGATATCCACAAGTGATTATAGATGGTTCATGACTTATTTTTATTTGTCTTTTGTCTATGGTATGTTTTACATGAAGTCTTAAAATATCATTTTGCGTGTCTTTGATAAGAGCCTTCACATCCACATACAATATCTATTTGCCAAAAATATTGCAATATATAATTTGGTTGTGTTACACTGCATATACTTTGACTCTAAATGCATGAACTAGATGGATTGGCCCACATTCCTTGTTTGTTTAGAATGCTTATTAAAATGCAAGAGGATAATCATACTTAGATCATTCACATTTTTGTAGGATGGTATCCAATTTTGCTATATTAAAGTGACTCAATGATGAAAAATAAATTTCTAAATTTAATTGGAATTCAAACATGGTTAATAGAATTTAAAAGGATTCAATTAGGACTCATTCTCATTTTCTCTCATCTCCTAACTATCATTACTAACAATTCTCTTTGTCAGTTATAACAAATACCTGTGATAGAGTATGATGATACGATAAAAATGTTGCATCTTGCATGTTAGTACACATACATCATAAAGTACATATCATAATGCATCCATCCATAATATACATATATTAGAACATAAAAATAATTTAGCATTAGTCTATCACCTAATCTACATCACATCTAGTCACATCATATAAAGTGCATATGAAAATACAAAAAACATAAGTGCATATCATATCAACATCACATCACAACATATAGGAAATAAATACATCCATAACATAGAAGCATATCATAATATTTTTACATCTCATAAAAATCATAGATACCATCATCATATAAAATAGGCATCATAAATATAAATACACAAGAATCATATAAGGCTGCTAAAACTGCATCATATATCTATCTTGAAATGTGTCATCATACAAATTCATAAGGAGAGCTCGCAAGCTCACAAAATATATGCAAAATGATGTCTACATATATCTACTAGTATTGTCTCTTCCCTCTAGTCTAGGAGGAATAGATGGTACAAAATTTGAAGTCCCAACCCTAGTCTATCCTAGGGATGTCTCTATGATTGGTCATGATTCTTTAAGAGGCTATACAACTACCCCACTTTCCTGAGATCTTTGTGTCTGCTAAGATAAATGAGAGGTGATATAACTAGGCACTCTTGGAGATGATAGAACAACACTCTCATTGTGATCCCTCTAGTATTTTATCTCTCTCTGCTATCCTCTCTACCCTCTCGAAACAACATGTCAATAGTTTTTGTGTGCGTCAGATCCTGCACACTCGATATAGAAGTTTGAAACTCTATCTTCGTTTGTCTATCCCTAATGTTGACTACCTATATCTATTCTCTCATACTCTCCCTATCCTCATCCAGCTCTTACCACAATCTATATATCTATCCTCCTCTCTAGAGTGATCACCCTCAAATTATACCAATGGCTCTACACATCTATTTTTGTATCTCTCCCATCTATCTCCGTAGCCCTAGCCTCTACTAATGTCACCCTCCTCTAAGCTCCATATAACCTACTTTGTAAATATCTATAATGTTTTATTAAACTATCAATATCTATAGTATGTATGTCAAAATCATCTCCTTGTGACTGGACATCCAATCCCATAGGTGTATCTCATACTACCTCATCAAAACCACCTATGGATACATATGCAAGTCTAGTTTCATCGCCACCCATGACTATGTCCATCAAGACAACATCATCTCCTCCTATCATCTCCCCCATATTTTCATCACTATTAGAAGAGATAGAACTATTGCTACTCCTATTCTCACTACTACTCCTTGTTTCCTTGGAGCTGGTACTAGTCACATCTACATCACCACATCCTACTGCTAATGGTAATGCTAGAACAACACCAACAATAATCAATGGGGTAGCTATAACTATGACAACCTCACCACCCTTATCATCACCATCTCCCCCATCATCCCCACCACCCCTATTATATTCATATCCACCATCATCCCATCCACCTCTACCTCCTCGTCCTTTGGCATCTCCACCATATCTACCACCATCTCTCCCTCCCTACCTTGACCCTCTCCAACCTTGCCTAACATCTCTACTCTAGGGAACTTTGACACATTGGATCATCTTCAATGGCACTAGAATACTGAGATCCATATAAGGAATAGACCACCATACATCATACTTTGACATAGTATCAACATCTATTGTTACTGATTGCCAATCCTATCTCATACGAGGTAATGAACCAAACTATGCCACTGTTAGCACAATAGGGATCACTATTCCCCAACCTCTAATACTCATCAAACATCATGCAAACTATCTTGATTCCTTTTTCACTTCCTATCTCTCCTCATACTATCTCAATACCCAATCTGGAAGTTGTATCTTGATGATCTTGAAATATTGAATAGACCAGCCAATAAGATATCTATCCTATCTACAAAATAAGAGATGATCATGATCATCATCTTACATAGGGCATCTAATATAAGGTCTCCATGAGAAATCCCTCAATATGTCCAACAAATGTCTCCACTACCTCACATGGAATATATGCCTATTAACCATTGCATCATAGTAGTATACATTTGGTTGTCCTGGTTGTATCACTGGTCTATCAAAAAATGGATGAAATACAACAATGTGCTTGAAATAACACACCTATAAAAGTGTGACTCCACATCCCAAGATATGACCTCCATGATATGAAATCTCATGTAGTTGATGGTATACCATAACTAGCACACATTCCCCCAAGAAAATACTATCCCTCTCAGCTACATATCTAGCACAATCTCTCCCCACCTAATAGGGAACTCATGCCTTCTCCTATCTAGAACCAATACACCTGCTACAACCTTATAGAGAATTTCAAAGTAAGGATCATAACTCATCATGTCTACCCATTTGATGTAATAACCCCTCGCTCCCAAGTCTTCCATATTGCAATCAAAAAATTCACATAGAGATACTCTATAAGTCCAAGCATAGTACACAACTCTCTCACCTTGAATAGGAATCCACAATATCCTATATACATCCTCTAAAGTGATTGTGTACTCTCAAATAGGCAAGTGGAAGGAGGAAATGTATGAATGACATATCTTGCATAAAGCATTCGCCAAGTCCCTATTAGCCCTAATCTCGAGTATGAATACCACATGCACTAAACCCAGGCTATCCAAATGCTCCTACTCATCATCACCCAGTCTATGTCTACAAGCCAGTATATGGGGGTGATTCTCCTAACTAATCAAGACATCATCCCTAATTTTCAAATCCACATATAACCCCTTAGTGAGTCCCCCATGCAAGTCAAAGTCCAACTAATAGGTGCATTCATGTGAACATCATTTTCATATAACATATTATATGCACATATGCCCACTACATAAATTGC
This sequence comes from Chamaecyparis obtusa, assembly GCA_027943335.1. Lineage (NCBI taxonomy): Eukaryota > Viridiplantae > Streptophyta > Pinopsida > Cupressales > Cupressaceae > Chamaecyparis > Chamaecyparis obtusa. The sequence goes on along the minus strand of BSBK01002954.1, from coordinate 2,424,154 downwards.
ATTCATGTAAAATAAATTAAAATGCACCCACCATATCCATTATGCACACATGTCCATAAATATATCATACATACATAAATAAAATTAAAAGTGCATCCATACATGTATATTGCATTTCATTGCAATAAAATAATAATCCCTTATCATATATATTGCATCCTCATAATGATAAAATAAATCCATCTATGATAAATTATTTACATACCACCTATCATTTTTAAATAAAATTGCATTAATTTCATAAACTCATTTTCATTTGAAAAATAAATAAAAAATCATTTGCATTAAAATAAAAAAGCCAAATTAACTGTTATACGCATTGATTATGCATCTTGTATGCATCAATCCCATATTTTATGTGTGTTGATCCCGCTCAACATTTGTAGCGATTGTGTCACTTGTTTGCATCACCCTAACCCACCATTTGTGGCTTGATTATAAAATGACCCCCCAAAAGAACTATTTCATGTGTGTTGTTCCAATTTCCTATGTGTGACAACTACGCCCTATGAGTACATTGATACATCCCAAACTAGCCTAACCTAGTCTTGAACATTGGACAAAAAATGAGGAAAATAAAATACAAAAAGTATGAAACTCATCAAAGGCAGGGCATTAGCTGGATGTTGATATGTCTAAACTTGCTCACCGATGTGTGTTCCATCCTTGTACTCTGTCATCACTCCTTGAATCGTTGAGAGACTACTCCTTCCACTCCTAGTTCTCCACAAACCAAATGTGCAATAATGATTTAAAAATTACCTCCAAAACCCTATTTTTATCCCCCACCCCATGTTTATGGACATGTACACAATGCATTTCTATTGATCATAATGCTTTTCACCTTCCCGAGTCCATAATTTTTGCATATAACCTCCATTTTCTAATCCGTCAGTTGCGTTGTGATCCTGAACATGATATCAATCAAATGAGCCCTCAATTTTATTTTTTCACTCATTTCCTTGAGGGGGCACCATAATACCTAGTTATTTTCAATTTTTGATAGGGGCACACTAGGGCATTATTTTCATCAAACATTCTTTGAATCAACACCTAAAAAGTATTGTATCAAAGAGGGGCAAAATGTAGACACTTAAAAATGGCCCATTTCTCTAACACAATGCCATTACTAACATTTCTCTTTAATTATTAAATAGTCTTTATTATTTAATCAATTTGTGTCTTTCTACTATATTTTGAATTCAAAATTATCATTTCCCTATAATTTCATAATTAAGTGATTTTAAATTAATTAATTTATTATTAAGTGTCCAATCAATATTTCATCAATTATTCATCTATAAAGTAATTAAATAATTAACATTATTTAATTATTCCCTATGCCATTATATTTAATTGAATAATCATATTATTTAATAAATATTTCCTTCTTTTTTTGCTCGGTAATAGGCCTTAGCCTTGGAATTTTATTAGATAATATGAATAAATTTTACATTTTATTTCTCCATTCAAACGAGCACTGGTAGGAAAGAATGGAGTCAAGAAAACCTCCAATCTATCCCGGGGATCATTATCCCTAACATTTGTAGATTACATTTATTGAGGGATAGGGGTATTCCCCTATTTACAGAAATCGATAGGTTTCCCTCTAGATAATTGTATTTAAAATACAACTTTTCATTCTATTTTTCCTCTTTAACAATATAATAGGAGGTAGCACTGCCATCTTGTTTAATTTGGGAGATGATCCCGCCCTCCAGCCTTGTGTTGTTGTCCTTGATGTCTTTCTAGTTCCTAAACAATAGAGTCTTGCTCATACCATTCTGAGATCTTCGTTAGTTGTAATTAGATAATGATATAATAAGATCAAGTAAAGTAGGTATCTAGTTATAAAAGTTACCTCTTGTATTCTCCATTTTTAGAGGTCTTGTATATGGGGGTTAGTGGCTATATATACAATAATAAATAGATTGTTGAATACAAGAAGTAATACACCCGTTGTTATTAGATTGTTAGTAGAAATTCCTTTCGTACCCTGGAAGAAATCCAATCTACAGATTTAATACGGCTATGCTACTTTTTATTCTTAAGACTTTCTGTTATGGTTCATAATGCCATTTAGTAGAAGAATTTATTCTAAAAGAATCTTGGAAGTGCAAATCTAGAGTTTTTAAGACTATTTACTATGTGCTTGGATGGCTACTGCATTATTTTGAATCTTTGTAATAACCTTGTTCTTATCAATATCAATAAGGGCATTTTGGGGAGCTAGATAAGAGCTTGTTAGCTTAGGCATTGAAGCCTTGGGAGATAAGACATTATGGTTGCTATGTACTTTGATCTTTGATATCCTTCATTTATTATTGATTTTCTTAGAAAATTAATATTCTTAATTTTATGTGAACCTGAGATTCAGTCCTTCAATCAAAAACCTGTATGTGATATTCGGTAGCTTGGGTAGAAGAAATACAAAGGCTACTAGGTGTTGGAAAGTTGGCTATACTAGTGTATATGACTTGGTATAGTGTTGTCATTATGGAAACAAATTCATATAGTAGTTTGGAGTCAGTGCACTTGATGAGAAGATAAAAAATTAGGTAAGTGTTGCAGACTGGATAGTATATAGAGTACCTAAAGCTGAGAGCATCATCACACATGCGTATGACCAAGTTATGGTATGTGCCCTAGAAGATAAGTTGGTTAGACTATATTCATGCTTAGTCTATGAGTGTATGATCAGATATGCAAGTATGAGAAAGATACAGACAATTGAAGTTACACAGCCAGTGTGCACCAAAGAAGAACAGAGTAAGCAGCCGACTGTTAGCATTTTGAGTTGCTGTTATACTCTAATGATGTAAAGGATATATGCCTATTGTAATTAAGTTACTGATATGTAAATATGTTTGTTTGTAAACATGCTTGAGCCAATTCATTCAGAAGCATTGTATGTAATAGGTTTAAGGGCTGACCTAGTTGTTTGTTTTGTATGCGCATATAAATATGAGATGCACCCATTGTAATAAGCATGAAAGTTGATATAGAGTTGTGATAAGAAAAGAAGAAGTGTGCAAAGAGACTATAAGATGTATTAGAGCTTTGCAATATTTCAAAGCATCAACGCATCAAAGGAACTGATCTGACAAGCAGTGTCACAGTGGCAGTTCATCCAACAGATATAGTGTGTATCTGAGATCAGAAGGTTATAGCCTTCACCATTTGAGTAGTGAGCTCTAGGATAGTGCATCCACTCCCCTAATAGGGACTATTGTAAAAGACTCCTAATAGGGCTTGACCCTTGACAAGGTCTACTGTACTTAATACATTGTAAAGCAACAACTAACAAGGTTAAGGATATTCTAACAAGGATCATAAAACACTAATACAAAATATTAGTGGGTGTCAATTCCCACCGGGGTTTTTACCTATTTGAGTTTCCTCGTAACCATATTGGTGTTATGTGTTGATTTCATGTTTCATGTTAATGTGTATGTTCATTTCAGTACTTAAGCATTTAAGTTCAGTTTAATGATTAAGGGAAAAGATTAAATACAGTGAACACTGATTCACCCCCCCTCTCAGTGTTCCCATTCCTAACAATAGGAGGGTATCATTCAACATTCTCCTTAATTTAGGTTCCTCAATATTTTTAAATGCATAGATCCATCCCTTTTTCATGTATTATCTATGCCTAAACCTCAGAAGTGGATACAATATCAGATTATGTTCAAGGCATCAAGTATGGGCTTACTTAGAGTTGTATACTTTAACTAGATTAATGTGTTTTAAGAGATTAAATCTTTCCATTGCATGTTACATATATTAATAAGAATACTAACGATGATAGACTAATTATAACTCCAAATTTACAAAAAAGAAAGGACCACCTATTAGTAGCTCAACAATACCTTAGCTCGATTTTCTTATGAATAACCATTCACCATCTAATTGATGAACTACAACTGATTTAGAACCTGAATGAAGAATATGTGATTAAAGATCACTGAGGAGTTTTTGATTAGATATGCAAGATGGTTAAATTAGTATTATGTTGTCATTGATGTCAACTAGCTTGACAATACTCATCTTGTAAGTTACTATATAGAAACATCTGAAGAAAGGTGAAAGAGATGAAGAACATAAGTATCTACATGAGGAAGATGTATATGTCAGATGAGGATAAGGAATACACTGAGTAACTTGTTGATGAGTCTATGACTTGATGATATTGACTTTATTATGTTGCATTCATCTATGATGAAGATTAGAATTGAAAGACACAAAGTAGTGTTGTCGGTAAATGAAGCATTCCAGTATACACCGACGAAGTGTAGTGTATACTGAGTGCAGTGTTAATCGAGCTTGTGTTCACCAACATATTTCTTTGTTAACCAAGCAGAACAAAAAGGAATTAAATGATTAGTTTAGCTGATAAATTGATGAGCTGGAAAGTGTATGTAATCTAGGTAATAGATAAGGTTTGTTATGAAGATCGATGGCTAACATAATTCAAGGAAGATCTAATGGAGCAGATTGAAACATGTTACTGACACATCAGCCAAAGAAGGTTAAAGTGACAAAATCAATGAATGAGATTAAGTGGCAAAATCTGATGGACAAAAAGAAAATGATTTACTCGTCTATATAAGAGACATTGGTTTGATTGTTGAAACGATGCTGAAAGAAGAAGATACTGTAAAATTATCATGTGAATAATTTTTCATGCATTCTGATCATACTGGTTAGTGAGAACCAAACTATAGAACAATTATCGAGCTACAGAGAGTAATTACCGATAGACAATAAGTTGATATAGTATTGAATCTGAAGTGATATATTGATCAGAAAGATTTGTATGAGCTAAATATTGATCTGTAAACTGCAATTGAAGTTGTTTCAAGGTAGATCATCTACTGTTACATATTTAACCATTATACATAGTCAAATCTCTTAACTGAGTGGACTAAGAAAGTCTTTTTATGTTTCATTCATAGAGTGAATATTGTTATCCTATCAACCCCAGAGTGACTGCTGGTTGGATGATAACTTCTGGTCTAAAATCCTCTAACAAGGTCACACCTAACAGTGTGTTTGTAACCTTTAACAAGGTTGGGTCTTCACCGACCTCACTTTAGAAGAGTGAACATTTTTGGGTTGCCGGTCCTATGTGGTTTTTCCTTTCACAGGGTTTCCACGTTAAGTCTCTTGTGTTATGTGTTGATTGTGATATTTGTTTGTTATCATAATTTGTGTATTGCATGTTAGATTTGATCGGTAAATACTATAAGTTTTAGACTGATAATCAGTAAAAGCATAGACAATGAAAGTATCTTATGTTTACCGAGTAGCAAAAGTTGAAGAATTTGTTTTGGATTATACATTTTGATATTGGGACATTGGATAACTGATTCACCCCCCCTCTTAGTTATTCTAACAATTGGTATTAGAGTTGTGGTTGCTTAGAATAGAGTTTTAAGGACTCCAGCACAAAGATCTCAAGATGTATAAGAGGGAAGTGCCAAAGCTAAACAAAGAGAAATTCGTAGTATGGCAAAGCCGAATGAAGTTGCACATATCTGAAATTGGGAATTTTGTGCTAGAACTAATGCAAAATGGCTACATTGAACCGACACCTGGTCCCTTAACCTTTGCTCAACTAAAAGACAGGCATGAACACAATATTACTATGATGGAATTTGTTGCTACTTGTACCGATGCCAAATTTGAAGACATTAAGGGATGCACTACTACCAAAGCCATGTGGGATAAATTGACTCTAATATACAGTGGAGATTTGAATGTTAAAAGATCCAGAGCAGAAAGCCTAAGAGGTCGATTTGACGATATGAAGATGAAAGAAGGTGAGAACATTGTGCAATACTCAAATAGACTAAAAGAGAAAGTACATGCTATTAGAGCATTAGATGGAATTATTGAGGATGAAATAGTGATAAGAAAGATTCTCAGAACTTTACTGCCAGTTTATGCAATTAGGATCTCTACAATTCATGAAACAAGAGCTACATCCAACCTTACTCTTGACACACTGATCGGTAAGCTTACAACCTTTGAATTGAATAACTTTGACAATAGTGTTGTACCTTCTATTGAATCCACTTTCATGTCTTCTTTGAAGATTGGTAAATCTAGTAGTAGGAATAATAATAATAATGATAGTGATAGTGATACTGATGATGAACTTGATGAGCTTGAAGCTCTTATGGCCAGAAGGTTACCCAAAGGTAAAGGAAGGTATAGAGATAAGCTACATTTGGCATGCTTTAATTATAAAAAAGTTGGCCACATCACTGCTAGATGTCCGAATAAGAAAGATGATGATAGATCCAAAGATCGATTTGAAGGAAGCTATGGGAGAAGAGTCAACAAAGGCTACTGACATAACAACAGAGATAACCAAGATAGCTATGACAAAGGGAAAAAGGTATGTTACATAGCTGAAGATATTGAATTTGAATCTGATACTGATGATGATGTAGAAGTAGTATTTGTTGCTATGAAAGATGACTTAGAGGAAGAAGAGAAACATGAAGAAACAACACTGATCTCTAAAGTAAGAAAAAATGATACATGGATCATAGACAGTGGATGTACACATCATATCACTGGTGATGTAGAGAAATTTGACCCACTTGATGAATACAATGGAGGATCTATTAGAATGGGAAATGATGCACCCTGTATGGTAAGAGGTAAAGGTTCATTGATGATTAATGATAGAATAAAATGTGAAAATGCATACTGGGTAGATGGACTGAACTATAATTTTTTAAGTGTGGCACAGCTGAATAATTCAAGCCATTGACTTGCTTTTGAGAGCAAAAAGGTAAAAATCTATGATGATGGAGGAAGACTTGTCGGAACCGGTACATAATCCAGAGGTAATCTATTTTATCTTAATATTGATCAGTCTTCTTGTCTATTAATGAAGGATGAAGATGCATGGTTGTGGCATAAAAGGTTATGCCATGTGAACTTTGATAACATGAACAAGATTAGTAAGAAGAAAAGAGTTAGAGGGTTTCCTAACTTGTCAAAACTTGATCATGCTATGTGTCATGAATGTGAGAAAGGTAAGATGACTAAGTCTAGTTTTAAAAGGAAATACTACTCAATAAAGAAGATACTTGAGTTGGTTCATACCGACCTATGTGGTCCTATGAGAACTTAGAGTTATTATGGTGATAGATACTTTATTCTTTTTGTTGATGAGTATACTAGATTAATGACAGTTATGTTCTTAAAAGAAAAATCTAAAGCATTTAAGATGTTTAAGTGGTATAAGGCAAAGGTATAAAAAGAGACTGGAAAAGAATTAAAATGCTTAAGATCTGATAGAGGAGGGGAATTTATCTTTGATGAATTTACTAATTTCTATAATGAGCATGATATCAAAAGACAGGTCTCTACACCGAGAACACCTCAGCAGAATGAGATTGCTGAAAGAAGGAACAAGTCAATAATTGACTGTGCAAGAACACTAATGCTGCAAAAGAATATTTCTTAGACATACTGGAGGGAAGCTACCAATACAGCTGTGTATGTGCTTAATCGAGTACAACTAAAAAAGGACACCAACCAGACACCCCATGAGCTATGGTTTGGACACAAACCTACTGTAAGTTATTTCAAGATTTTTGGAAGCAAATGTTTTATTTTGAAAGATGAGAGAAATGGGAAATTTGATTCAAAATGTGATGAATGAATATTCTTAGGATATTTTACTAAGAGTAAAGCATATAAATATCTGAATAAGGTTACAAATAAGATAATTGAAAGCACTAATGTCTGTGTTGATGAGTTTGATGACAAGAACACAAAGGAAATTAGAAAGGAATCAAAAGACTATGGTAGATTCACTTACATTGAACATCTTGATTATCTACCGAAGTCACAACCTGTGATAACTGGTCAGCAGGAAAATAACCCTGAGGAACAGGAAAGGGAAAGTGACGAACAAGATGGAGCTACCGAGCAGGCACATGAACCTGAACAAGATGAACAAGAAAGAAGAAACTAAGTACTAGCTAGTTTTGTTAGGAGACATCATCCCGAGACACAAATTATTAGAGACAGACAAGATGGCATGCAGACGAGAAGCAAAGCAAGACAAGGTACATGTCTAGTTTGTGAATTTGAACCAAAAAATGTGAAAGTTGCATTAGAGAATGAAGAATGGGTTAATGCAATGAAAGAGGAAATAGAACAAATAGAGAAGAACAAAACTTGGTCCTTAGTACCCCGACCTAAAGATAAAAATGTTATCGGTACTAAGTGGATATCCATGAACAAACTGAATGAAAATGGTGAGGTGACAAGAAATAAAGCTAGATTGGTATGCAAGGGATATGCACAGGAAGAAGGCATTGATTATGGTGAGACATTTTCACCTATTGCTAGATTGGAAGGAGTTAGAATGCTACTTGCATATGTTGCACACAAGAAATTTAATGTTTATCAAATGGATGTGAAGTCAACATTCTGAATGGTATACTTGAAGAAGAGGTCTACATAGAACAACCTGAAGGATTCGTTGATCCAGACAACAAAGACATGGTATGTAGATTACATAAAGCTTTATATGGTTTGAAGCAAGCACCGAGAGCCTAGTATGAAAGGCTGCATACTTACTTGTTAAGTATTGGATTTGTAAGAACTAGTGAGAACAACAATTTGTACATGAAAGGTGATACCGATGACACTATTATTATTGCTGAGATATTTGTTGATGATATTATTTTTGGAGGTCAAGATCATGTATGCAAATATTTTTCTAATGAAATGAGAAAAGAGTTTGAGATGTCTATGTTCGAAGAGATTAAATTATTTCTAGGACTACAAGTGATTTAACAGAATGATGGGATATTCATCTCACAATCTAAATACATTAAGGAAGTCTTGAAGACATTTGGCATGGAAGATGCTAAACCTGTGGGAACACCGATGGGTACTGGATGTAAATTGACAAAGGAAGATGAAACTACAGAGGTAAACTAGACACTTTACCGATCCATGATTGGTAAGCTAATGTATGTAGTTCATAGTAGACCAGATATAGCACATGCTATGGGAATTATTGCTATATTTTTTGCTAACCCTAGAGAATCACACATGATTGCTATTAAAAGAATCTTAAGATACCTGAAAAAGACAAAGGATTATGCAATATGGTATCCTAAGGAATGTAAGTTTGAACTGAAGGTCTATACTGATGTTGATTGGGCTGGAAATGTGGATGACATAAAAAGCACCATCGGAGGAGCATTCTTCTTTGGTGAAAGACTTGTAACTTGGACAAGTAAAAAGAAGGCTTGTTTTTCTCAGTCTACAGTTGAAGTAGAGTATGTTGCTATTGTTACTAATTTCTCAAACATTGCATATATCAAGCAAGTGTTGGAAGGAATGAATGAGGTAATCACTAACCCAGTGATTATATACTGTGCCAACACTAGTGCTATTAATATTTCAAAGAATCTAGTAATGCACTCTAAGATAAAGCATATATCAATTAAGTATCACTACTGAAGAGAACAAGTGAAAGAGAAGCAAGTGAATTTAGAATTTGTTACATCTAAAGAACAACTTGTAGATATCTTTACAAAGCCACTACCGAAGGACACATTTGGATACTTGAGGACTAGACTTGGGGTCCATCCCTTGTCTATTAGTCAATAATGTGATTTGGATGTTGCATTAGCTTAAACTTATCAGGAGATCACACATGTTGATGCAACATAGTTCACACTTTGGATAATGTTCAAGGTTGTGATTAAGTTTGAAGAACTGAAACATATTGGTATATCAGTATACAGAGATACATAGACTGTATTGGATAATAGAGAGTTACTTAGCTACTACAGAGCTGATTATTTATTTGTTTCTTTGGCATTTTTGTCAAAGGGAGAGATAATAATATGAAAGAAAAGTTAAACATGTACCGATGAGAACTATCTAAGGGAGAGATAATCTGAAAGAAATAGAGCATTGAAGATTAGTTACAAAGAACAAAAGCAAGAACCTGAGAGCTGAAAAGATCATATCCATAGAATGACAAAGCTGTATTTTATAATGCTATTTAGTAACATAGCGATTAAACATATTAAGCTAGGGAGAGCTTGTACATCATTTGTTCACAGAGTTGTAGAATACATGTTTGGTATGTGTATGGTACACTTCATATTACTTGAGTTGCCATCAATGCCAAAGGGAGAGATTGATGAACTACAACTGATTTAGAACCTGAATGAAGAATCTATGATTAAAGATCACTGAGAAGTTTTTGATTAGATATGCAAGATGATTAAATTAGTATTATGTTGTTATTGATGTCAACAAGCTTGACAATACTTATCTTGTAAGTTACTATACCGAAACATCTGAAGAAAGGTGAAGGAGATGAAGAATAGAAGTATCTACATGAGGAAGATGTATATGTTAGATGAGGATAAGGAATACACTGAGTAACTTTTTGATGAGTCTATGACTTGATGATATTGACTTTATTATGTTGCATTCATCTATGATGAAGAATAGAGCTGAAAGACACAAAGCAGTGTTGTCGGTAAATGAAGCATTCCAGTATACATCGATAGAGTGTAGTGTATACCGAGCACATTGTTAACCGAGCTTGTGTTCATCGATGCATTTGTTTGTTAAATGAGTAGAATAGAGAGCAATTAAATGATTAGTTTAGCTGATAAATTGATGAGTTGGAAAGTGTATGTAATCTAGGTAATAGATAAGGTTTGTTATGAAGATTGACGACTAACATAATTCAAGGAAGATCTAATGGAGCAGATTGAAACGTGTTACTGACACATCAGCTAAAGAAGGTTAAAGTGGCAAAATCAATGAATGAGATTAAGCGACAAAATCTGATGGACAAAAAGAAAATGATTTACTCATTTGTATAAGAGACATTGGTTTCATTGTTGAAACGATGCCGAAAGAAGAAGATACTGCAAAATTATCACATGAAAAATTTTTCATGCATTTTGATCATACTGGTTAGTGAGAACCAAACTGTAGAACAATTACCAAGCTATAGAGAGTAATTACCGATGGGCAGTAAGTTGATATAGTATTGAATCTGAAGTGATATATTGATCAGAAAGATTTGTATGAGTTGAATATTGATCTATAAACTGTAATTGAAGTTGTTTCAAGGTAGATCATCTATTGTTACATATTTAACCATTGTACATAGTCAAATATCTTAACCAAGTGGACTAAGAAAGTCTTTTTATGTTTCATTCATAGAGTGAACATTGTTATCCTATCAACCCCAGAGTGACTACTGGTTGGACGATAACTTTTGGTCTAAAATCCTCTAACAAGGTCACACCTAATAGTGTGTTTGTAACCTTTAATAAGGTTGGGTCTTCACCAACCTCACTTTAGAATAGTGAACATTTTTGGGTTGCCGGTCCCAGGTGGTTTTTCCCTTCACAGGGTTTCCACGTTAAATCTCTTGTGTTATGTGTTGATTGTGATATTTGTTTGTTATCATACTTTGAATATTGCATGTTAGATTTGATCGGTAACTACTATAAGTTTTAGATTGATAATCGATAAAAGCATAGATAGTGAAAATATCTTATGTTTACCGAGTAGCAGAAGTTGAAGAATTTGTTTTGGATTATACATTTTGATATTGGGACACTGGATAACTGATTCACCCCCATTCTCAATTATTCTAACACTAACAATAAGAGAGCGTATACCCATCCATTTTACTACAATTAAACTAGAATAATTATCTAAAAGAAATTGATAAGAAGCCATTTTACCCTAATAGTAGTATATATTAGATAAGCTCTTAAGAGTCTGAGAGTGTTAATCTTAAACATGAGATATAGAATCCAATAGGTATAAACATAGATCTTTTTAAACAAAGTTTAAACTAGTCTGGATGTATAACACCAAGCCCTAGAAACTAATTGAAAAGAGGGCTAGAAGTGAACTATAAAATACTACTATCTAGCCATTATGGTAATGCTTAACTATGACAAACAATGATCACCTCCTCCTCTGAGCCAAATTCTTCATCCACCTGCTCCCTCATTCTTGGTGTCTTCTTCCATAAGCATTTCTCAACAAGGATGCAGTGGATTTTCTCCTTTGGGAGTGAGGGAAGGGGTGGAGGGAGGTTGAAACCCTTCTTAATAAAGTATTGAATAATCTAGTAATTCTTGTCTGTGGGTTCTACATTTAGCCATTTCACCAAGAATTGGGAATTGTGTTTCATTTTTGGCCAGTGGGTATTAAATGAGACTTGGTCCTTGATTTAGATCATTTCCTGCTAGGTAAAGCTAGCATGGATGAGTAGTGACTCATATTCAACCTTCATATATTCCTCAGGTAAGGGGATGAGAAAATGATCATTAATGCTAAAGACAACTCCCTCTAGACCCCAAAGATATTTATCTAGGAATAATTTCCTACAGGTTTCCACAATTTGGTCTTTCGAGATGTCATCCATTAAGAGACAACCTATCAAGGTTCCAACTAGGTGCCCATTGGTGTGGTGGGTAAAGCTATTATAAAAGTTATGGTTTCTAAGGGCTTTGATAAGGGCCCTACTAGGGATGTCATCTAGGGGTTTCTAGATCCCGTTCCATCTCTCCGAGGTGATGGGACCCGTGAAGGCCATGGTCATGTTGCTACCATCTTGGAAGGTTGGGATATTTGATTCCATGGAAGCTAGTATAGAGGAGACCTATGAAGTATTTTTCGTGGGCCAAAATACAAAGATAATGGCAGAGCCTATGATCTAATTATATGGTCGATAGAAGGTTCTAGGATAGTTTGGATAGAAGAACTATCTTCCTAACTCATGCTCACTTAATATTGGTATTGTGGTTAGATTTATCTAAATTGATAGGGAACCTATGACAAGAAAAGCTTGCAAATTGGGTGAAAATCATTATGAGTAATATTGAGCCTTATATGTAAATTTATCATGTCTAGATATTCTAGCCTACTAGGGAGATCGAGTCTGGGGAACGTGTTGAATGATAAAGATGACATGCGCTGGGAGATATAAGTGTTGAATTGTGTGAGATCAAGGGAGAGACTTGGTTTTTCTTTAATGTTGATGAGATATGAAGGGTATAGCTAAGGTTGTAGATAAATAAGTGAGTTTAAGGGTGACATATTACTTAATGTTTGATTGTAAGGATATACCCTGAAGTCATTGAGAGTGATATACAAGCCAGTATAGTTTAGTATACTTATATAATTGATATAGATGTAATATATGGAAGGAGTAGGTATGGAATCTATCAAAAAGTATATAGTGAGCTAGAGGAGTGCAAGTAGGATATTATATTATGGATGAGGCATCACACTAGTATAGGAATAAGATAATAGAACATGCTAGGGGTGAGGTTGCGATCAGTTTGTATTTTGACCCCAACAATTTGTTGTATTTTGCTAATTCCTTGTATTGCACCATTTGCCCTTCATAGATGATATAAGGGTAGGTAATTGTTATAGAGGGACACTTTTGTAACTCTAAGGTGTATGGATAAGGATTTAAATTTACAAAGGGTTGATTGTGGTTCTATCCATACCAAGATTAGCAAGTTCATTCGCCCTTTTGTTCCCTTCTCTGTATATGTTGTTAAAGGTAATAGAACTAAATTTTTCAGCAATGACTAATGCTAGATCTAAGATTGATCTTAATTTCCAATTAGGAATGGATTGGATTTGAAGAGCATTAATGATGATGATAGATTCTCCTTCCACATCAAGGTCTGTTATGCCCATTTTTCTACATAATTTGGGGCCCTCTACGACTGCTTTAAATTCTGCCATATTGTTAGTGGTAATGACTAATGGTTTAGCAAGTGAGGCTATTTCAAGGCCATTTAAGTTATGGATCACACATCCAATACATGTTGACTCCGGGTTGCCTCTGGATGCTCCATCAAAGTTGAGTTTAAATCTTCCTTCACGGGGGTTGCCAAATACATTCTCTTCTAATTAAGTTTTGCCTTATCAATGTTGGGCTTGTTGTACGAAGATGAGGTCTTAAGGCCTGCCCAGTGTTATCTTATTGATCCATCCCATGCTATCATTTTATTTGTGTGTGTCAGGATCATAACTCTATTATTTTTTATTTCGATGATAATTGCATTAATCTTATTTAGAAGTTGGTCCACTTCCATATGTTTGTCTTTGAAAAGTCTTTGGTTTCTTTCTTTCCATATTTTCCATATTAGAATCAATGGGAAGACCTTCCATAAGATGTTATACACACTATTTTTGTGGTTGTTGGGCCATATTTTAAACATTTCTTTTAGACTGTATGAAAATGAATATATGTAACCCAATTTGTTGCAAAGCCATTCCCAACATTTCCTAGCATATGGACAATTTAGGAGGATGTGATTAGTGGATTCAGAATCAACCATACATAGGTTGCATCTGCTAGGGCCTTCATAGCCCTTTTTTTTGAAACGTTCAACTGTGAGTATTTTGTTTTTAATGGAAAACCATGAGAAGAGTCCTGCCTTAGGTAGGATATCCTTGTCTAGGCAGAGGTACAGAGGAAGATCTATTTTGTTATGTTGGTTCTTGGATATCAGTAGTGTGTAGCCATCTTCAGAGTTATATCTACCATCATTGGAGGTTGTCCAAAGGAGGGAATCCTTTTTGTAATTAGGGGTTATTTTCCTGCTTGCTAGGATGATGGTTAGCATGACTATGTGCTGGTTAGGTATGTTGATGTTATCAAGTTTTTTCCAATGTGGGCTATCTAGGATGAGATCTTCTTAGGGTATGGTATAGTTTTGAACATATTTACCCCAACATTATTGAGGGGTTTGGATGGTATCCCCCCAATTGTGCATACTAGAGATGGGAGGAAGACCTTCCCATGAATCTTCCCAGAGTAGAGAATCCTTGCCATTATTGATTTTCCACGAAAAAATTTTACTTATAATGTATCTTTAGTCCTTCATGAAGTTCCAAATTCGTGAGTCATTTAGAAGATTTCTAATTCTAAAAACAACAATGGGGTCCTTGCCATTGAGGTATTTATGATGTAGAATTTTAACCCATTTTAGATTAGGTTTGTTAAGGAGGTTCCAAATTAGTTTGAAACCTAGAGCTTTACTTTGTTCTTTAATGTTTTTTAAGCCAAGGCCTCAATATTCTTTGGGTTTACAAAGTGCTTCCCAAGCTACTAGGGGTATTTTTTGTTTTTCACTAGTTCCTTGCCAGAATAAAATTTTAAGGTGTTTGTTGATTTCCTTGCCATTTTTTGAAGGGAGGTGGTAGCAAGACATTTGGTAGATTGGGATAGAGGTAGAGCATTACCATTTTACCTACTGAGGAAATCTATTTTCCATTTTGAGATGCAATTCATTTCTTAATTTTTGAGATAATAGGTGTAATCACCTAAAAATGGACAAAGACAATTTAACGATAATTCAAAGCAAATGAAGTAAAATAAAAGTAAATCAAGGACATAATTGAATCAATTGAATCACAATGCATAATTAGCCAATCAAAATGAAAATCAAATCCTAAATCAAGATCAATCAAAATTGAGAGCATTTTAATGAAGTGCAATCAAATCAAAATACAATTAATTTAATTAATTGTATAGTCTGGGATTAAATTAATTCAACCCATTCAAGGGGTACATGGATAAAATAAATCAATTAAATCAATTAATTAAAATCAATTACTCTCAACAACCCAAAAGGAGAGGAAAATCAATCAACCAATGAGATTAAAAGAAAGACACTCACATGGATCAAGTCAAATTGAATCTCAATCACTCAAAGGGAAAGAGAATCTCAACCATCCATCTTGTCTACTTGTCCCAAGCTTTGGGGACACAAACTTTGCTTTGTCTTCAAAGGGTGGAACCAAAACCTTAACCCCAACTCAACCATGATCAAATGCAACCACACCCCCTCACATTGGGAAAATCTATAACAGGAAGGCTAAAATCCTTCATAATTCATCAACCACCTATCTGAGAATTGCATCAAACCTCTTGCAATTTGAATTTAGAAAGCATTTTGAGAGCAATTTTAGTATTTCATATTGATAATTGTGAGCTTTAGCATTAGCATTGTCTTATCATCATCTTTCTCATATTAGAACTATCATTAGTGAGCTTTCTGAGAGCTTCATTATTCATTCTAATTAGAGAGCCATAGGATGCTCAATTAGTCTTTGATATTGTGAAATATTTGCTCAATTGTGGTTGTATTTAGTTCTTATTTCATTTATTTGTCATTGATTAACACTAATTATATGAAGGTACATTTATTTGTATACAAAATGGCACCCACCGTGGGGCTCTAAGTCTCATTCTATCAATCTTATCATTTAGATCAATTTTTGCATGCTTGTATTTGCTATTTTCCATGGAATTTTTGTAGGAAACAAGTGAAGTGTCACCTATAGAACATTTAGTCATGCCTATAACAGATTTAATGACACCTGTAGACTCTGTATCGATGCCTATTAACTAAATACTCACACTTGGTGAAACATTCTGATGCTGTCTTAAACATTCTGTTATCGCCTTGGGGAAAATAATTCACGCCTCTACAACAAAGTGTGCTAGCCTTTGCACAAAATAGTCACGCGTATGAGAAAAGAAGTGTCGCATGTCAATAATCTGTTATCGCCTATTGTAAAGCTTTGCTACGCAATTGGTTAAATCACTCATGCTTGAGAACTTTTATCTTACATTTGAACTAATTCATTCTCTCTTTGAGTTAATTTGTTGTCGCTTTGACTATTTTTAATGACGCTTTGAAGTAATTATCTTACACCTGTTAAGTTTTCAGTGTCGCCTGGTGAAAGGTTTAGTGTCACTTGAGAACATTTAATTCATGCTTAAGAGCAATTTACTGTCGCTTATTTGCTGGACAATGTCACCTAAAGATTTTTGTCTTAATTTGTCAACAGATTGATACATTCAGATTTCTAATTATCTGTTTCTATGTTTTGACAGGAAATGTCCAGACATCTGAAGGTATAGAGGCCAGAATCCAGATACAATCAAGAGGAAAAGATAATTGCAATAAGGATAAAGAAGGAGAATCAAGCACATATCAAAGCTGTCCTTGAGCAAACTCAAGATGAAGATAGTCAGGTATATCAGAAATACCTTGATATAATTGATGCTTAGAAAAGAAAATTTGTGTCTCTTAATTGGATCTTTAGTCCTTAAATTCTTTTTGAAGATTTACAATTAAAAGTGATCAAAGTTCTTTACATAAATCTTTGTTTTGTCAATTCTAGTGTGGTTTCCCCTCACATTGTTTGGTGGTGTTGACTAACTTGATGGAGTTTAAGCACATTGGATGGAGCTATGCCTAAGGTGAGTTGAAAAATTGTAAAAAAAATATACTCTAAAAAATGCCCCTAGCTTTATGCTAGCTACAAACAAGGTATTCATCTATTCAAGCTTGCATTTGCTTAGATTGTGGCATTTCACTTGATATAAGCTGTGGATAAAGTAGGAAATGCCTTTGACACTTCAATTATAAGAATCCCCTTGTCAAGGGATTGAAAAAGAACAAATGTGTATTTGATTGTGTGGAACAAAGGAAGACAATAGGGATATGCTCTTCACTCTTTGAGTGGATCAAACTCCCAAACTTGTCTTACTAAGTTCATTTCTTGCTTTTTCATGAACATGCTAGAAATCTAGTGGGCTCACCTCTTGAATTTGCCTTAGCAAGGCTAGTGAGAGGGACAACCCAAAGTGGGATACACTTTCTTTCATCGCGAGAATCCAACCCACTATAAAACAAAATGCATGTATCCTTAATGGGGTTCATGACAAACGGATCTTAATTTCTTGAACTTCCTCTAGTAGTCCTCACGGATTGCACAAAATTGTACCTTGGTGCATGTGGGAAGCCTCCTTGGGGGATGAGAGATTGAAATCTATTTGAATGGAATACTTACTAAAACCTTGATAAAGTAGCAAATACCACCTTGTAGAGCCATGTTTATGAACCAAATTGTGCTAAGGTGGGTGCTTGAAGTGCTTTCTTGTGAAAAACCTGTGATAACATTCTATACATCAAATATTTGTGTTTAAAAGGGTAAAAGAGACAAGTGAATGTGTGGTTGTTGTGTTTGAAAATACATAAAAAAGTGAGATATATCCATTGAAAATCATCTTATCTTTTAAATCTCTTCAATAATAAAATCAACAACTCTAAATATCAAGGATTATTCCAAAAATGAACCATTGTTGGATGCCGGTTTCCATGTGATCCCAAGCATATAGAGTATCCTTACAAGGTGATAGAATTCTTGTGGAAAGAAAAGAAGATGAAATTGAGTACCAAAGTGCATTCCAAGGTCACAACCAAGAGGACCTTTTTCCAAACCTATTTGAACAAAACCTTGACGACTTGGATAGAAATTCAGCATCACATAATTTTCAACAAGGAAATATCAATAACACCAACCAAAATCCAATGGGTACGCTTGAAGAAAGAGTTGACAAGGCTGCCCAAGATCTAGACTTCTTAGAAGTTATGGAGAAACTAATAGATAGGGATAGGGAGAACTTTTTCCTAAACCTAGCACATAAGGGAGTAAAGCTTCCTCATGACTTTGATATAGACCAGCTTAAGCAAAACCAGCAGCTAGAGGATCCAATGAGCACTATGACTAAGAAAATCAAGGCCTTCCAAGACCAAATAGATACCCTAAAGAGGGCGGTTGAACCTAAAGCCTTCTCAATTGAAGCTTTGTGTCCTTTTCCATTTGACAAAAGCCTGGTTATGGTGTCATTTCCCTTCAACACCGTTTTTCCTAAATACGACAAATACATGGGTAAAATAGACCCATAGGATCACTTAAGGGAATTTTGTGCCCTAAGTATAGAGTTCATGCATAACGATACGTACCTAATGAGACTCTTTCCTAGAAGCTTAGGAGGACCCGCAATGGAGTGCTTTTCAAAACTACCCCAAGGAATCAAGACTTTTGAGGAGTTGGCCTCAAAGTTTATAACCCATTACTCTTACAAAATTGAGCATGAGATCATGATGCTCAAGTTATGTGATACCAAGAAAAAAGAGGGAGAGTCCTTCTTAGGATTCTTACAAAGGTGGAGGACCATTTTCGCAAGGTATCCACGAACTATTCTTGAGAAAGAGAAAATGGAGATTTTCACCAATAACTTGACCACGAAAATGAACTATCGATTACAACTTCAATGTCCTCCAACATTTGAAAAACTTATTGAAAATGGAGTTAAGATTGAAGATGTTTTGGTAAAAAGAGGGGAGATTAAGTTATTTAAAGACAATAAATCTAACAACAACAACAACAACAACAATAATAATTATGTTCCTAAATATTTCAATCAAGGGTCCAACAATCACAATGATAAATCAAAATCATGGAATAAAAGTAACAATAAAAATCTTGTGAATTATGGGGTTGTGGAGTCACACAACTTGAAGTCTACCCCTTTTATTCTACCATATTGAGTGAATTCTTCAAACAATGTCAATCAAGCAAATAAAGCTCCATATAATTCCAATAATTATAACAGCAATAATTCAAATACTTCCAACAATAAGACTTGGGATAAATCAAAATCAAACTCTAGTTATAATAAAATGAAATTCACTCCCTTGGGTGAACCTTTGGCGAATGTACTAAAAACTTTGTTGGCAAATCAAGTTATCACACTACCAGATATATCAAATTATGAACCCGAAGTCAAACCTCATTGGTGGAATGCATCTCATCATTGTGAATACCATTGGAAAAGAGGTCATCCAACCAACGAGTGCATGAAATTGAAGAATTTAGTACAAGATTTGATTAATAACAACATCATCCAAGTTGAAGGACCTCGAAACAATGAGGACCATACGACCTATAAAAACCCCTTTTTGAATCATGAAAAGGGTGAGTCATCCAATGCGACTTAAAGTCAAAAAGAGGGTAATGAGAAAGTAAACTTTTCCCATACTTATGATAACACAATAAATACCATAAGTCAAGAAGATCAAAGCATAAATGTGGTTGTAATAAGAGGTAAATCAAGAGAAACATCAGCAAATGTGGTCACTAGGGGGCAAGCATCGAAAATTGTCATATCTAATAATGCTCCAAAAGTGGTGATACCAAACCAAACTTCCACATCATCATCAAAACAATATAACTTGGTTGACCAATTGCAAAAGACTCCCGCTCAAATCTGTATTCTTGAGCTACTCAAACTATCACCAATCCATAAGGATATTTTGGAAAAAAGCATTGTTGGAAACAAATGTGCCTCTAAATTTGGAGGTAGACAAATTCCAAAACATGGTGGGGCATCTAATTGCACCTCATTGTCTATCATTCTCTGAGCAAGATGATATGTCTCTTAATCATCCTCAAAATCTGCCCTTACACATAGAAGTGTTGATCCATAAGCATAGGGTGAAAAGAGTCCTTATAGACGGAGGTGTTGGTTTAAATATTTGTACCCTTAGCTTGGTAAAAGCCTTAGGATTTTCTGAGGAGGCTATTGATCCAAAGAAAAAGATAACCATAAAAGCCTACGATGATGAAGAAAGAGCGTTGAGAGGAGTCATAGTTTTTCCCATACAAGTTGGTCCTATACAAAAAGAAATCATATGCCAAGTATTGGACCTCAAATTAACTTATAACATTTTGTTAGGAAGGCCATGGATCCACGAAATGTAGACTGTTCCTTCAACTTACCATCAATGTCTTAAATTTCCATATCAAGGCCAAGAGATAATGGTAAGTGGAGAGCTCAATCCCTTCCAGTATTGTAATAATGTCAAACCTATCAATGACTCATTGGTTCCACATAATGCTGAAGGGTCTACATCAAATCAAATGAAACAAGGTCAAAGTTTCAAGGATATTCCTTTATGGAAAGGAAAGAAAAGATGGAAGAAGAAATTGTTGTTCAAGAAACTCCAAAACTCATTAACCAATCTACATCGACTAAAGGAAAAGAGAAGGTTAATGAGAATAACATTTTTAGTGAAGAAGAGAAAGAAGAATCTACCAAGGCTGTCACAAGATATCTTCAAGAAACCCAAAAAGCAAAAGAAGATTCCTTATCACAAAAGGCTGTCCAAGTGTTCACCAAAGAAGCACACTACCAAAAGATGGATAAAATGATGAAAAAATTTGATCAACAATGCAAAATCAAACAACAAGGAGTAGGCGAATACTCCTTATCAATGATGGATCTATCCTTATCACCAAAATCCTTTGGAAAACCTTTGAAATTGCCTCATAGGTATAATGATAACTTTGTGAGAGAAAGCACATCATCCGCCATGAATGAAGAAGACAATGAAATTTTGAATTGGTTATACAAAGATGAAGAATCAAGTGCCCATGTTAAACACATTCAAGATCCAACCATCCCTACACATCAATATGGCAAAGGGTTTGCAATCATGCAAAAAATGGGTTATAAAGGTCAAGGACCTTTAGGTACAAGGAATGAAGGGCTAATTGAACCCCTAGAGTCCACATGGCGAGATTCCAAGAAAAAGATAGGTTTAGGATATCTTGAAGAAGGATATACACAAAAGCATTATCCCAAAGTCTATGATCAAATACTCCAATTAGAATATCATAGTGATGAGGATTATAATGAATGGGAATGGGAGACTCTATCAGATGAGTCATGCCATGACAAAGGCATTGATGTTATTCATACATATGCATCTACCAAAAACAAAGGACTAATGGCTGAATCCACTTTAAATCAAGCATCTAGTTCTAGTCAAGAGGTTCAAAATGATGTACCAAGTATACAAATTGAAATAAATCAATGGGTAGGTGAGCCGCATGTTCCATCATGGAGACCTACTATGGAAGAATCAAATGCTAGATTTAATCTACATGATTTTTATCCAATGGAAACCATAGTGGAGTCTAGTGAGGAGGAGTTTGATCCTTCTTCTTTAGAACACTTAGAGGAAGCCCATGTCTGAGATTTTGATGATACAATGTATGAACCTTCCAATAATGTGATAAACACTCTAAGCCCCGTTGAGACAAATCCAAGTGTTGACCCACTAATTCTCATTTGACCGGACCTAATTGAATGGGATGCCATTGAACCCAATACCTTGCCAGTTTTCTTGAATGACAACACGCTATCCCAATACTTCAACGCGGTTGAATCTTCTTCTACCAAGGACTATCAAGAAGAAATGATCAAAGGGAGCATCCAAACTCTTAATCCGAGAAAAAATGAAAAAAATAAAAAAAATAGAAAAGGAAAAGAATTGAGTGTTGAAAACCACTTTGTGGCAACATTAGATTCAAAAAAAAGAAAAAAAGAAATAAAGGATGTTTCTAAAGGTGAAAACCCAACTGAGGCACCTTTGGAAGGGAGTTTGGATGTTCTACTAGACCACTATAAAGAAAGGTCTACAATTCTAATCGAGCCAACAGAAAAGATAAACATTGGATCAAATATAGAGCCCAAGATTATTCACTTAGCATCATCCCTATCAAGTGAATAAAGAACATAATTCATTGAGTTCTTCAAAGAAAAGCAAGTCAAATTTTCTTGGTCATATGATGATATGCTGGGTTGGGACCCGAACTTGATAATGCATCATCTCAATATAAAGGAAGGAGCTAAACCAGTCAAACAGAAACTAAGGAAAATGCACCTGCATATAGCCCTACTTGTCAAAGTAGAGTTAGAGAAGCTATTGAAGGTTGGATTCATAAGAGCCATTGATTATGCACAATGGATATCCAACATAGTGTCGGTATCAAAAGTGGATAAGTCTATAAGAATCTGCACGGATTTTAGATACTTAAATTTAGCATGTCCTAAAGATGACTTCCCATTACCAAGAATTGATGCTATTGTAGACTTAACAACGGGACATTCCATGTTTTCACTCATGGATGGATTTAGTGGCTATAATCAGAACAAGATAGCCCCTGAAGATCAAGATAAAAATACTTTTACATGTGCATGGGGTACATTTTGTTGGAATGTCATGCCTTTTGGCTTGAAAAATGTCGGAGCAACTTATCAAAGAGCAATGACTACTATATTCCATGACATGATGCATAAATTCATGGAAGATTATGTTGATGACATTCTAGTTAAGTCACATTCAAGTTAAGAACATCTTCCCATATTGGCAAAGATTTTTGAAAGACTAGAGGAATTCAATGTAAGACTTAACCCAAAGAAGTGTGCTTTTGGAGTCCAATCCGACAAACTTCTAGGTTACATTGTATCCGCTAAAGGAATAGAGGTTGATCCTGCTAAAGTAAAGGCCATAATGGAAATGGAAGCACCCAAAATAGTTAGTCAAATGAGATCCCTACAAGGAAGAATACAATCCATCAGGAGATTCATCTCTCAATTGGCAAAAAAGTGCCACAATTTTAATCAACTATTGCATAAAGACACTATATTCAAATGGGATACCAAGTGTGAAGAGGATTTCAATCTACTAAAGAAGTACCTTATGAATCCACCAATATTGATGCCACCTATCAGAGGCAAACCTTTAATCTTGTATATTTCAGCAACAAAGAATTCATTGGGGGCACTCCTAGCACAAGAGGATGAGAATGGAAAAGAAAAGGCAATCTACTACATTAGTAGAACCTTAGTCAAATATAAGCTGAATTATACTTTCATGGAAAGAGCATGCTTGGCTGTAGTTTTTGCTTCACAAAAATTACGCCATTATATGTTAGCCCATAAAATAAGGCTCATTGCTAAAATTGACCCTTTGAAATATCTACTAAGCAAAACTACATTAAATGGAAGGTTAGCAAAGTGGGTGATGATCCTAAGAGAATTTGATATAGAATATGTTGACAGAAAAGAAATTAACGGGCAAGTCATAGCAGACCAATTAGCAGATGCACCACTTCATGATGATCATCCTATACAAGTTGAATTTCTAGATTCAGAGATTGTGAAGGTTGAGGCAAAAATATGGCAGCTTTACTTTGATGGTTCTTACACTCACCATGGATCAGGAGTAGCCATACTTCTAATCATGCCTCAAGGATCTACTATACCTAAGTCATACAAATTGCTATTTCCATGTACAAATAATATAGTAGAATATGAAGCTTTGGTTATTGGAATCAAGTTGGCCTTAGAATGGAAAGTATCAGAATTAAAGGTATATGAAGATTCGCAATTAGTCATAAATCAAGTCAATGAAGAATATAATACTAAAGATGACAAATTGGTACCTTACAAAACAATGGTGGATAACCTCAAAAAGTATTTCATTATCATCACATTTGAACAAGTGCCGAGGGAAAAGAATAAAGCAGCGGATGCTATGGAAACTTTGGCCTCACTTTTACAGATGCTTGATCAGAGTGCTCGATATGAGTTCTTGGTAGAAGAAGCAACTCAACCCGCGTATGATCCAACCCATCCTTATACCATTTTCCTACTTACTACAACTAAATCACCTTGGTATAGACCAATTTACACCTATTTGAAAGACCAAACCCTTCTTATCAACCAAACACAAAACCAAAAGAAGAGTTTCATTAGACAAGCCTCCAAGTACACTATAATTTTTGAAACATTATATTACAAAAGTCTTGACGGAATGCTCCTTAGGTTTTTAGAAGAGGAAGAGTCAAACTTAGCCTTATGAGAAATTCATGAAGGAATTTTTGGATCACATTCAAACGGATTGTCTTTAGCTAAGAAACTTCTTAGGATAGGATATTTTTGGCCTACCATGGAAAAAGATTCTTGTAACTTTGCAAAGACTTGTAAGAAATGTCAATTTCATGGAAATTTGATACATGTGCCAGCGCAAGAACTTCATCCAATGACCACACCTTGGCCATTCTACTAGTGGGGTCTAGATCTAATAGGAATGATACATCCTCCATCTTCAAATGGGCATAAATTCATCATAACAGCCACATAATATTTCATGAAGTGGGTGGAAGTTGTACCCTTATCAACTTCAACAGGTAAATAGATATCCTTGTTTATCCTAAATCATATAATTTGTAGATATGGCATACCTCATGCCATCATAACGGATAATGCAAGACATTTCAAGAAAAAAGATATAATGGAGTTATGTACCAAATTCCACATGATACATCATTCATCTTCAATCTATTATCCTCAAGGTAATGGACAAGCTGAAGCAACAAACAAAAACATATTGAAAATCTTGAAGAGAACGGTGGATAATTCTGGTAGGGATTGGCATATCAAGATAAACCCGACCTTGTGGGCTTATAGAACAAGCATAAGGACGCCAACAGGGGCTACACCCTTCTCCTTAGTTTTTGGAATAGAAGCAGTATTGCCTTTGGAGGTAGAACTTCCATCATTAAGGATATCTATGCATGGTTTGATCAATGAAGAGGACTATAGGGTTGCTAGACTACAAGAACTAGAACTATTGGATAAAAAATAGAAATAAGCCTTTGATCACTTAAAGGTGTATCAGAATAGAATGTTAAGATCTTACAATAAACATGTCAAGCCAAGGACATTCCAAATAGGTTATCTGGTGTTAAGAGAAAATCCCAAGAACCAAGCAGAAAGGGAGAAGAAAGGAAAGTGGGAAGCCAACTGGTTAGGACCATTTCTCATTGTTGAAGATTTTGGAACCGGCACATACAAGTTATCAAATTGTGATGGTGAAGAGCTTCAGGAGCCTATAAATAGCATACATCTTAAAAGGTTCTATACATGAGGTAGACAAAAGGGTATAAAGAGTATCAGATGGAGAGCATCATATTTATTGTACATAGTTCAATAGAGATCTTGAAAATCCCAAAAACATTGGAAAAGTTGAAAATATCAAAAACATTTGAAAAGCACAAAAGATAAAAAACAGTGGAAAATTGAGCATGAAGAAAGGAAAAACATTCAAAAAAGATGTTGTCTTGGTGAAAACCTAGCAAATAGGCACCTTGATGATATGAAAAAAACAAAAAAATTAAAAAATTGAAAAAATACAAAAAAATAAAAAAAGAAGAAGAAAGTGCCTTGGTGAAAACCTAGCAAATAAGCACCTTGGTAGCAAAAAAGAGAAAAAGCTTTAAAAATAGAAAAAAGAGCTTGATCCATTCAATCAGTGAAAACCTGGTAAATAGGTGCCATTGAAAGTCCAAGTCAATTGCATACTTAGCAGGTCACCTTGTAAATATTGCATTCACCAGCATTTGTATATATCATAATAAAACCCCATAGTTGCATTTGGAAGTACCTCAAGATTTTGGGTCACCTAATCGAAAAATTGTCCTAAGTCCCACAAATGAAATCAATATCAAACTGGGGGCAATCTACTCAAAAGGAGGAAGTATTCATCAACAAGTTTTATTCAATCCAAGAATCAATTCATCACACTCGAAAGAGGAACACTTAATCAAATCTACATCCTAATCCAATTTGAGCCTAAAATGAAGAATTTGATCCAAGAACTTCAAAAATGACTTTATCTTTATCAGGATTAATGAAATGGATGGAACTACACTTGAACTATGGATTTGAAAAACATGACAAATTTTTTTCTAAGTGTTGAAATAATTGATGAAATTATCTTTTTCTAGCAAATTGATGAAAGTTTTAGACTAGATGAGCTATGATGAAACGATGATATTTTCTTGATTTCTGCCTGACTATCTGAAAATCAACATTTTAAACCATGTAAATTGTCTAAGGACGTGATCATCAAAGAATCATTGAGGACTTGTACATAGAATAAAATGGAGATTTCTGCTTGTTTACGCAAACAGATCTCTTGGCTATTTTGATCTTCCATATCATAATACCAACATCCACTTGCAACATAGAATTTGACAAAATCGGTATTCGCCCTCTCATGATTGGTTTTAATTAGTGATAGGTGTACCGAAGAAACCGATGGGAAAGCAAACAAAGTGGCAAAAAGTATTCATATCATCATAGTTGAACTAGTGATGATTGTACTAGCAACGGGATTCCAAAAACACTCAATGATGAAAATAAGCTCCAAATCTTGAATAATGACAGTTAGCTGCATCCATGTTAGATTAAGTGCATTGTGTTTTGTTAGCTTTTCTTAGTTTAAATTGCAAGGGGGACAATACAATAGAAGGAGGTTTGAATCAAACATCATCATCTATCATTCCAAACAATAAAAATGAGATTATCTTTTGCATTCATGCATATCATTAATCATTAATCATTATTCATCCAAATGCAGAGAAAATAGAAAAAGAAATCATTCTTCATACGTCATTTGGATTCATGTAATTAAAGATAGACATTGCATACATTAGAAAAATCAAAGAAAACATAGAATCATTCATTTGGTCATAAAAATAATTTTTGCATCCATACATGAACAACAATAGAAAATATCTCATAAGTATCCATACATCATTGCATTCATCTATCTATATCATAAACATAAGATATGTTACATCCATCACATCATCAAAAATAAGTGCATCCTAAACATCATATAGTTGCATCAAAAGATAATCTCATAAAATCAACTCATCAATAAGACCAAAGGAATAGATCATCATATATCATCAACAATGTGTTCATTAATGGATCCAGTACATCAAGTATATCAAGATATAATCTCATAAAAGTGGTACATCACAAATTTCGATCGATCAAAAATAGGAAATTTACAACAAGGGGACATCAATGCAAGATCAATCTGTTAAATCATGACCTTGTAGCACCAGAACCATCTGGACCTCTACCATCCTGTGAGGGAGGAGCCTGAGAAGTGCTCGCTCCATCTTGTCTCTGCCCAATGACTGTCGATAAGAACTGTTGCATCAAGGTGGAAACCTAATCTAATCAGCCCACAACAGTGGATATCTCTACCCTCATAGTCTATACCTCTTGTACTACTACATCCTGTGAACCCTATCCCTGATCCTGTGGTGGCTGACCTAGTGGAGGCATCTACTGTGCTGGAACCTGTGGTGCCTAAACCTAAGGGGCACCATCATCCTACTGTGCCAAGGCCACTCTCTGTAATTGTACTAAAGGATCTAAACCTCCTAGAACTTTCTAAGTAGCATCAACATGAGCCTGTCTCTGTGCTCTCTACTGGTGATGTACTCGATCCTGTCTCACTGTGGCTCGAGGATGAACTACAAGAGTTGCATCTGCCTATCTATCTTTGGCCCTATCTTGAATATGTACATCTCTCACATGGCCTCTACTTGCTGCACCTCGAGGACCTCTATGACCTTGATGTCTCTGATGTCTACCACCTCCATGCCCATCATCACCATCACCACCACGGTGAGTAGGCATAGGCTTCACTGGATCTATGAAACAAATAAACCTGTTTCAAGACCACTAGTCTCGATACTCATGGGGCATCCCGGCCTCAGCTACCCCTAGTAAAATCTCCCATCTGTAGAAAGGAATCCTGGCAATTTGACTCACAACAATTTGATAACCAATACATGGACCCCATAGAGATCTCTCGGCATGTACTCGAGCATATAAGGCATTGCCCAAAGGAATCTCCTAATTACTACCATACTGTCTGGAGACCCAACCAAAATAGAATCACTCAATAATAGTATCTGACTTGCCAATCATCCAATGTGGATAGAACATATATGGTAACTCATCATCATCCTCCCACCAACCCTCACAACCAAGATAAGGGCACCATGTCACAACATCTAGATCATCTACCTGACATCTCCAATAATCCAGGTCACCCAAATGATGCTGAATCACCATCCTAGTATACAGATAAGCATAAGGATATCTGCGAGGTGGTCTTCTATCAGAAATAGGCCTAGTAATGGGAAGATGCTCCCAAATCCATAACTATTGAATGATAGCACTAGTAGATAATGAAGAACTCTCTTTATACACAACCTCATGAAGATCATGATATAACTAGGTTAGCACACAAGAACCCCAATCAAAACACCATGGATGTGCTAGTAGATCCTCCAAAATCCTGCGCCAACCCATAGAGAAGCCATGACCTCGACAATCTGGAAGGAGTAGTCCACCAATCAAGGCACCAAGAACTACTGGTAATATAGGGAATGAAGCAAACTATGGCCAGGTGATCATATCATCATCATCAATATAGTTGTCTTCAAACACTCACCGGTAGACAGTTGAATCATACACAGAATCATAATATACAAGCTCTCCCCGACAAGGAATCCGTAACAAGTGATATACGTCCTCAGGAGTAATCATCATCTTACCATGAGGGAGATGGAAAGTATTGTGGTTAGAGTGCCAACGCTCTACCACAGCTATCATCAAGCCATGGTTCACTTGGAATTGGGGAAGATCGAGAAGAAAGCTTAGACCACATAACTCTATCACATGTAACTCAGCATCAGTCAATGTCTGCCCAAGGTCAATAACCCAAGACGGAACTGAACAGACATATAATACAGGATCATCAACCTGTTTGACAAAAATGAGAGATTCATATTAGCATAATATACCAAGGAACATCTAAAGTCGATCAAAGTTATTACACAATCCATTTTCTCATCATGAGTACATCACAATTCCTAACTCTTTACCTTGAGGAGGGAAAATCATTGGTTTACATCTCTAAATCTTTAGGGTAAACTATTAAATCATCATCCTATCATAACAGATTGATACATAAAATTCATTGCTATTCCTATACTACTATTCTAATCAATTATTTTGATCAAACATAACTGACCTACTCATATTATTCAAATCAATCATCAGGACGTACTAAAATTTTTATCAAAAATAGTCAAGTATGATTGAAAATTTTGTGAAACATGCTACAGGCGTGATTTTCATCATCGTAGGTGACATTTATCTTACACGACACAAAAATGTTGACAGGCGACATTACTTTGCTGTTACGCGACAAAAGTTTCATAGGCAACACTCGTTTAAGCTAGGTGACAACAAATTGTTGACAAACGACATTAAAAAGTGCTAGGGTTTTCAACGTGTGAGTAGATGGTAAACTCAATTTTTTAACTAGGGTTACGCGTGAACTAATTAATCATAAGCGATAATGAAAATGTGTTAAGCGACACTAAAATTTTCTTAAGCGACATTAAAATTTTTGTACGCGTGAATGAAATAATTCAAAGCATCGTTGAAATTTGGAAAAGAAATAAATGCTACTTAAGGTATAATAAATGCACTATCAAGAGTCAAAAACCACTTACCGGAGCTCCATAGTCAGGTGGTCTAGCATATCTCTGACACTGCTCGAATCGATGCTCTCGAATAGGCACAACCATCATGAAAAACAACAGGGGACCAGAGCAAAATCACTGAAGAAGAAAGTAAAAATGAATAGTAAAATTAGGTTTTTCAACCTATTTATGCTAATTTGACCTAATTCTAGGGTGAAAATTGAACTTTGACCTATATTAATCTATCCCAGTTAAGAGAGGCAATTTATGAAGTGGGGCATATCAAAAGTGTTTTCAGAAATGAAAACATATCAATCAATATATCGAATTAAAAACAAACATATGTTTCATTTCTGAGGGGGCATACCATCACATTATTAGATCAAAAACATGAATAACATCAAATGAGATTAATGACAAATCATTGAATCAAGGTAAAAGATTTTATCAGAAAATTTTTTTGTAATAAAAAATGAAAGGTAAATCATATCAAATCCGATCATTAAATGAGGAACCATATCAATCAAGAGAGTTTCATATCAATCATTATCAACATAAATTTCATATCAAAATCAAAGGATCGACCATTGAAATACATAAAGAATGAACATCAGAGATTGACCATTGTTGAATCAGGACCTATCAATCAAGCAAGATTAGAATATTCTTTGAATCGACATGCTTCACACATCAACTCAAAGAGGGGCATTTGTAATCACCTAAAAATGGACAAAGACAATTTAACGATAATTCAAAGCAAATGAAGTAAAATCAAAGTAAATCAAGGACATAATTGAATCAATTGAATCACAATGCATAATTAGCCAATCAAAATGAAAATCAAATCCTAAATCAAGATCAATCGAAATTGAGAGCATTTTAATCAAGTGCAATCAAATCAAAATACAATTAATTTAATTAATTGTATAGTCTAGGATTAAATTAATTCAACCCATTCAAGGGGTACATGGCTAAAATAAATCAATTAAATCAATTAATTAAAATCAATTACTCTCAACAACCCAAAAGGAGAGGAAAATCAATCAACCAATGAGATTAAAAGAAATACACTCACATGGATCAAGTCAAATTGAATCTCAATCACTCAAAGGGAAAGAGAATCTCAACCATCCATCTTGTCTACTTGTCCCAAGCTTTGGGGACACAAACTTTGCTTTGTCTTCAAAGGGTGGAACCAAAACCTTAACCCCAACTCAACCATGATCAAATGCAACCACACCCCCTCACATTGGGAAAATCTATAACAGGAAGGCTAAAATCCTTCATAATTCATCAACCACCTATCTGAGAATTGCATCAAACCTCTTGCAATTTGAATTTAGAAAGCATTTTGAGAGCAATTTTAGTATTTCATATTGATAATTGTGAGCTTTAGCATTAGCATTGTCTTATCATCATCATTCTCATATTAGAATTGTCATTAGTGAGCTTGTTGAGAGCTTCATTATTCATTCTAATTAGAGAGCCATAGGATGCTCAATTAGTCTTTGATATTGTGAAATATTTGCTCAATTATGGTTGTATTTAGTTCTTATTTCATTTATTTGTCATTGATTAACACTAATTCTATGAAAGTACATTTATTTGTATACAATAGGCTCCCATGAGTTCCCATTTTTGGTTCCTTTGTCTAGGGGTAAGCTAAGATATTTACATGGTAGTTGTCCTTTTCTAAAGTTAAGGATGTTACAAATGTATGTTTCTAGAGAAGGTTCCATATTGAGGAAAAAGATTTCAGACTTTTCTTGATTGATTTCCTATCCTAAGGCTTTGGTGTATGCATGGAAAATTTCCTTAAATTTGTGGGCCTCTTGTAATGTGATTTTCCCAAATAACATAGTGTCATCAACAAATTGTTGATGAGTTATGGGTTTGACATTGGGGTAAATCTAATGCCATCAATCTAACTGTCAATCCTATCTCTAGTTATTGACCGACTGAGGGCTTCAACCTTTATGATGAAGAGGAAGAGGGAAATTGGATCTCCTTGGTAGATGCCTGTAGATACATCAAAGAAGCCTTCAGGGGAACTGTTCAACATGAATGAGAATTTGGGAGTGGAAATACATTCAAATAGTAGATTAATCCATTACTTGTTAAAACCAAAATTTTCTAGGATTTTGCATAAAAATCTCCAATCTACTTTATCATATGCTTTATTGATGTCAAGCTTAATGAACATACTAGGTTTTTTGTTCATTTGAGTGGAGTGGATAGCTTCCTATGAAATAATAATCCCATCAGAGATGGAATGGTCTTGTACAAATCCAATTTTTTCTTCATTGATAATTGTTGGAAAAAGTTTTTGGATTTTATTGGATAAGGACTTGGATAGTAGTTTATAGATTGTATTTCATAGGGCTATAGGTCTACAGTCATTAAAACTTTCAACTTTGTCTTTTTTGGAATCAGAACTAAGAAGGTGTTATTAATTTATTTGAGTACCTTACCTGAATTTATAACCCCTTCTAGGGCATCTGTGACCTCTTTTCTTATGAAATCCCAACATTTTTGAAAAAACATAGTTGGGAAACCATCAGGACCTAGTGCCTTATCCGGTTGCATTTGTTTTAGTACATTTCCTATTTTTTTCATGGTGAATTTTTCTTTTAGGAGTTTATTGATGTCTTGGTTGATTATCCTGGGGATGTTGTCAAGGAGTAGGTTTTGGTTAGTTAGATTAGAAGATTCCTCATTGTTAAGGGTGTTTCTAAAATGGTTAATTACCTCCTTAACAATAGCTTTGGGTTCCTCAGTTATCATTCTATCTTGTTGATTTTTGTTATTTTATTGATGTTCCTTCTTGCATTGGTGTTGTGATTTTTTTTTGTGTTTTTATCCCCTTCATTGAGCCATGTCTTTATGGATTTTTGCCTCCATAAGAGCTCTTCCTTAGCTAAGGTGTCCAATTCTATTTTAAGAATTTTTTCTTTTTGGTAGGATTCTTGATTCATTCATTGTGTTATGTTTTCCTTGTTGAGATTCTCAAGTTCTAGTTAGATTTTGGCTTTGTTTTCAAAGATATTACCAAACTATTCCTTGTTCCATGAAATTAAGTTACTTTTTATTTTCTTGAGCTTATTGGAAATGATGAAAAGCTTCGATTCTTTAAAATGTAGATTTTCCCACCATTGCTAGATGAGGGGTAATAATCTTTCATGTTTGAACAACATTTTCTTGAATTTAAAGGGGAGCCTTGTGGTTTGGCATCGTCCATGATGTCAAGTGAGATTGGAAAGTGATTTGAGCCTGGAAAGGGATGTATGTCTGCTTTAAGGGTGAATAGAAAGCTTGACCAGTTCTCTTTGAAGAAGAACCTATCAAATTTTTATGCTATGTTTTTCGTACCTTGTCTCATATTGGTCCAGGTGAAATTACCTTCCTCTGGGTTCATATCCATTAAGTTGTTGAGTCTTACCCACTCAACAATTTCCTCCATTGATTTGGGGTTAGCACTTCTTCCTCCCATTTTCTCATATGGGTATAAAATAGTATTAAAGTCTCCTCCAATGATGAAGGTCTAATCTGAGTAGTGATTTAGGAAAGTATTGATTTCATGGCAGATTAACCTTCTATTCAAGTGATTGGTTGGGCCATAAATGTTTATAACATTATATTTCAGATTAGATTTTAGACTTCTAATACTCCCACTAATCCAATGTTTAGTGATGGTTATTGGGGTGTACATAATTTTCCTTGGGTGCACAATGACTGCTAGACCCCCGGATGCTCCCTTTGCTTGAGCTCCAAAAACCTCCATAAAGCCTAGTTTTTTTTATTAAAGTTACTTAAGCCTTCATTATCCAGTTTAGTTTCTTGTATTAACATAAGGTCATGTTTGCTTGGCCAAATAATGGTATTAGAAACCCACAACAATGGACTGCCTATTTTAGGATTGGACACCCTAATTGGTTTCTAAATAAATTATTTAGTCTCATTTAATTATCGACCAGGGACATAAACTTGGAATGACATTCGCAAAGTATATGCTTCAAAATCTCTCAATCCTAAGACTAACCTATGGAAATCAAATGCTTAAGCTTCAGCAAAACTATGCTAAAACCAAAAAATGAATTTATTCTAACAAAGCATGTAATCACGGGTAGGAGTTACTCTAACCGCCTATGCTGCAGGACCAGTCCACCAATTTTGTTATCAATGGTTATAGGAACAACAGAGTTATACTTTACTTAGAAATGAATAGGAAAAGAAATTTGACTCTAACAGAGCAATTCACTCACCAAGTGGGCCCCCTTGGATGAGTGAATAGAAAATACAATCAAGATAGAAGATCTAAACTCAAGTTGTGCATTCTATTCATTCAGAAAATGATTACACTTGATTAAAAACAATATCACAATAGTTCTATTATGAAAATCAACTCATTCGACTAACTCCTAAATAGTTACAATAGTCATTATTTGAAGGAAAACTACAACTACCTCCTAAATCTAAGATCACTCCTTAAATGAGGATCGTTATAGATTCATAAAGTTTCAAAATAGAAATAGGATTAATCATGAATAAATCTCCCAGGAATATAGCATGTTGAGGGAACTAAATCCATGCTGCATGAAACAAAAAATAGTAATTGACTTGCCCCGCTTGTGAAGATCTTGCAACAACGGTTGGCTTTGACTATTCCAACGCCACAATGTTGGTTCTTGAATGCTTGTAGTAAACACCTACAAAATAATCAATGCACACATAACCTCCCACATACATATATATCCTTATCATTAATATTAAGAAAAAAGGTGTAAATTTCTAATTAACACTCTTGCAAGTCCTATGGCTACAGGAGGAAGACTACCCAAAACATAGCATAGGCAAGGAAAAATTTATCAACATGTATAGCTACTGCATTATACCATTCTTGTCCATGAATTCAAAAAAATATCATGTCTTTAAACTATCAACATTTCTATTTCATGTCTTCACATATATATAAAAACCATAAGTTCATATGCCTGAAAACCATAAATTCATGTCTATTTACAAAATAAATTTTTGAAAGGAGGATAAAAATAACTAAGAAAGATGGCCTTTTAGAGGCCCATCATTCCCCCCAACTGCACTATTAATGGTCCCCAACAACCATGAAATTTTGGATTCTGGCACGTAGTCTTAAGTCACTAGCTGTCTTTTCTCCAGACTTATCTTTGACATAACCAAAATACCCATGATTTTCTCTGAGCCTTTCCCATCACTGGACTTGTATAGACATATCATGATTTACAATGGTGTCATTCATTGCTAGCAATGGCTATAGGAGTACAGGAGGCTAAAACCTTAATGGAAACTAGTAATTGAGCAGACTCCTTCCCAACATGATGTACCATGGGACTCTTCTAGTAGCAAGGGTTAAATTTTGTAGAGAGTGAGGTTCCCTTGCTTTCAGATCATGTTACATCCATATCCATCTTTTCCTTGAGGAACTGATTGTTACTAAAATATCTCAAGATGAATGCTGATCCCAATTTGTAAAAGCTTGCTCTCTTACTGGGTACACTTTGTTAGCTCCGCTTGGGTTTACTATAATAGAAAGCCAGTCTAAAAATGTCCACCTAGAATGTTGAACTTCAAGCCTCATAAGCAAGGGAGCTGTCATCTCATCATTTCTATAAGGTGCATCTTGGTGCTCCCTGCTTATTTCATTTTGCATCTAGGACATAAGTTCCCTTAATTTCACATCTCCTACATAAAGGAGTGAGATCCATTATGTATCATCTGACACTGCCAAGTTATGTAGTTATATTTCACACAATAAATTTTTTAGGGTCATTGGAGTAGACTGGAGTGCATCATAGAATTCATGGGGGGTTAAAATAGAGGGACTGACCCCTTCCACAATCCTTGTCAGTTTTACATTAACAATTTGTTCCT
The DNA here is from genome assembly GCA_027943335.1 of Chamaecyparis obtusa. Taxonomy (NCBI): domain Eukaryota; kingdom Viridiplantae; phylum Streptophyta; class Pinopsida; order Cupressales; family Cupressaceae; genus Chamaecyparis; species Chamaecyparis obtusa. The sequence goes on along the minus strand of BSBK01002954.1, from coordinate 2,388,112 downwards.
TAAGGAAGAATGCATACACCAGAGATAGTGATCTACATGCCATAAGCTCAGGAATCAGCTCTGTGATCTGATCAATCTGTCTCTTTACAACCTCAATTTGGTCTGATTTCTACTCTATTTGATGGCCTTACTCATCAATGACATGTTTCAATTTTTCCCTCTCTAATTTCCATTGTGCCCTTTCCCATAATAGTTGTTGATATAAATTTATCCCTATAGCTATGGGTGTAGACAAATCTAGTGGTGGTAAGGGTTCTTGATTGAGAATATCTGCCTAGCTAGATGCCAGGTGAGGGGATTTTACTGTGCTTTTTGGTGTAGAGGATTCTCCTTTCCATAGAGCAAGGGTTGTCACTGCATTTCTCTCCTTACTAGATTCATCTACTACCTTAGCCAACATCTCTAATCCATCTTGATTAAGTTGTTCTAACACCTCTTTAACAATATCTTTTCAAAACTCTGGGTACTCTTCAGAAGGAGAGTCCTCTAAATCACTACGAATGTGTTGCCTAATAGAGTTGTCTACAAAGTCTTCATCCTCCTCAGAATCCTCATCACTTTCAATAAGTATATAGTTAATACTAGGGTTAACTTCTATTTGTAGGTTTTAGTTGCTGAATTTAGTGTCACTAACTACATTTTGTTGAATCATTTCCTCCAAAGAAGACCTCTCCATAGATTCAAAGGTTTCTAGGTTAACAATTGGAATAGAAGCCTCAACATCCATGTCACTTTCAAAAATCCTTTCACTTCTTCTTCTGGGGGGTGTGGATGAGCATGGAGGATTCTTTTGTTTCCTCCTACTAGTGGTCATTTCCTCCATAGCTGCTTCAGGAGTCTTTTCTGGAGTTTCTTCCCCATGTAAATGTAAGGTTTCATCAACATTATCATTATCACTACCAGGTTTTTGATTTGATATTCCCTCTTCTGTCTCCATAGTTTTACCCTTGTCTCTCCTAGAGGTGGACCTGGTCTTTGTAGACGGTGGGGTTTTAGGGACATTAGTAGTTTCTTTATTTTTATTTCTCTTTCTTCTAGAGGTGGAGGCACCAACATTGCAAGTTCTTTTCCTATATGGTCTTGAATTGGAAGGGGAAGCTTTAGGAACATTTGCTACCCTTTGAATGACTTTACAAACCCCAATGGATGTTTGTTCTCTTTGCCCAACACCCTGGCCTCTAGGGCCAACCATCCTAGGTTCTACCTCATTCATTTGCTAAAATTCTTCCCATGTCCCAATCAATTGTTTATTTAATTCTCTCTCTCCTACTAACTTTATTAAACAATGATGTGAAATAGACTGGTCTTTTCCTGACTGAACTAAGGAAGCTTTCTTTTTCACAATATTGAATAGGAAGTTGGGTAGATTTACCGGTCTATTGTCATGCTGAAGATGACTCAGAATTTTGAAATGTAGGCCATGCAAATACTTGTAATGCCCTTCACAAGTGAAGTACTGGATGATGAATGTAGTTGGCTGAATGAATTCCATGGGTAAGGATAGTCTAGAAGTTCCTTGCTTCTTATCTACATCTAGCTGGGGGTCACTGTGCAAGGTGAACTGAGCCCTAGCCGAATGCAAGTCAAGGTCCTTCGTCCACTATTCACCTTCCTATGGTGAACCAGTCACTTCAGCCACAATATCCTTTGTAAATTCAATTCTTAAACCTTTGACCACTACAAATCCATCCTCCAAAGTGCTTAGAAATTGTAGAGCAACTTCTTCATTGAACCCCTTAAGACTCAAGTAGTAGTCGAACCATCCTTTCCTTCTAAACATTTCACGAGTGGATGCATCGCCCAACAAAACCCTATGATCCACTGGTTCATGCATCTGAAGATCTCCTGCCATTGTTATGAACAAAAAATTTAAATTTTATAGAAACTTGGTATTTTCACAGAGCACAACAATGGTAAATCAAAATAATTCAAAGTGTTATGGCACAAGACATTGCAGACAAAAAAGGTGGCATAACAAATGCTACTTACTCATGAAATTAAAAGAGTTTAGTGCATGAAATCTAATGATATTTTCACTTGCATCAAATCTCATAATAGTTCACTCATGTCAAGGCCTACCACCTTGAACACATCGTGAACATATCATTAGAAGTTAAACTTCAGCTTTAATATCTTTAATTTCCTTATAGATATTATGATGTAGTCACGGAAAGATAGATTAACAAGTACATGACGACAGTCATCTCATAAAGACAAGAAACTCAATGTTTACATGCTAATTTGAAATTTTTGAAAATAGAATATTCCCCCCCCCCCCCCAACTAAGTAAAGACATGGCTCCCACCAGGCCAGGACATGCAAGAGAAAAAAATAAAATGACACGTATTTCTAATAAATAATGAATAAAATAAAATATGTATGAAGGTATGTGGCACATACTTGGCGAGCGCTATAGGAAGAGTGTTCTGAAAAGTATCACCTACATTGATAGTGATGGGATAGAATGGAAGGGTGGTTGAGAGAGAAGGTGAGGTGGAGTTTATTATGGAGAAATAATTTTGCAGAATGTGAAATGTTTATTATGGAGTTCTTGAATGGAATCAAGAATCGACAGAAATCTAGGTAGGAGACCTAGATTCTTTAGCTGCAGGAATGAATGTGTCATAACTATGTTTGAAATACTACAAGAACTCCTCACAAATGACTGGTTTGTTGTAGAGCTTGAGTCTATGCCCATTGACAAGTAGCTTGAACCGTACAAGTTCAATGGTAGAAAGTTGAACTGCTCCATTATCAAATACTGAGATTATCTCATAGGTCCCGAGCCACTAGGTTTGAAATTTTCTAGGCATGTGCTGGTATCTAGAGTCATACAATAGTGCCCAATCACCCACATAAAATTTCTTTTTGTAGATGTATTTTTCATGTCATTTTTTTCTCTATTGCCGGATCAATTCAGTGTTGTGGAGTGCATATTTCCTGTATTCATCTAACCCATTCAATTGTAATAATCATTCTTCTTAGGCTCTATTAAGATCAATGTCTAGTTCCAAGGCTATTCTGAGTGTCTTATGCTGAAACTCGATAGGTATGGATGTAGATTTTCCATATACCAGCTCAAAAGGGGTAAACCCAATTGTGTTTTTCCATGTGGTTTGGTAAGCCCAAATGGGTTCAGGAAGATGGGTAGCCTAGTCCTTTTTGTGAACAAAAACTATCTTGGTGAGAATGGATTCTATCTCCTGGTTGGTTATCTCTGTCTGGCCATTGGCTTGGGGGTGATATGGTGAAGATTTACCATGGTGCACCATATATTCCTGCATCAACTCTAAGATAAGATTTGAGGTAAATTGTGCTCCCTAATCTATGACTATCTCTTGTGTTACTCAAAATCTAGTGAATATACATTCATAGAGAAATTCATTGACTTTGTGATCCCTAGCATGCCTCATAGCTTTAGCTTTGACCCACTTTGTGTCATAGTCGGTACATATTAAGATATATGACTTCCCATGAGAAGATGGCTCAATGGGTCCAACAAAATTGATACCCCACTTGTCAAATGGTGTCACCACCACCTGAGGTTGCAAGGGAATTTCATCTAAATTTTTTGGGCACCCCATGCACTAACATCTATCATAGTGCCTTGTATGTTTTGCTGCAGCTTTATGCAAGGTAGGCCAGTAGTATCTAGTGGTTAGAATTTTATAGGCTGTTCTCTTTGCTGTAAAATGGCCTCCACATGACTCATCATGACCAGCCCAAAGAATGTCATAAGTCTCATCCTCTCAAACACATCTTCAAGTGACCTGGTCTGGACTTGTATAGAACATAAAGCCTGAGATCCATGAGAAGTTAAAACTCTTCTCAACTAGAAGTTGGTGTTGTTTCGGCGAGAAGTGAGGCAGTGTTCTTCCTGTAGCAAGGTAGTTTTCTATGTCTACATACAATGGATTGAAAGAATCAATGGAAAATAGGTGCTCATCAGGGAAGCTATCATCATTTGCTACAGGATCATCTGGTACTTGTAATCTTGATAAGAAATTGGCCACCACATTAGCCTTGCCTGGTTTATCAATTATCTTCACATCAAATTCCTGCATGAGGAGTAACCAGTGTGCTAATCTTCTACTAATGGTAGGAAATTTCATCAAGTATTTGATGGCTGAATGATCAGTGTATACAAATACTTCATAACTTGTGATGTAGTGCCTAAATTTTTTGAGTACATAGACTACTGCTAACAGTTCTTTTTCGGTGACAGTATAATTTAGCTCAGCACCTTGCAAGTTTTTACTAATATAGTAAATAGAATGTTCAAAAATACCTTCCTTCTACCCTAGGACTACTCTAATGGCATAGTTAGATGCATCAGTGTTGATGTGAAATGGAAGCTTCCAATCAGGTCCTCTAAGAATAGGTGTTTTTGTCAAAACATATTTCAGTTGCCGAAATGATGCTTCATAGTCTTCTGTCCATTCAAACTCAGCTTACTTCTTCAGCAAGTTGTACAAAGGTGCTACAAGTTGGCTGAAATCCTTTATGAATCTTCTGTAATAACCCACACGACCAAGAAAATTCTTGACATCTTTCTACTTGACCGGTGTGGGAAGTGTGTTGATGACTACAATTTTTGCAGGGTCAACTTGGATTCCAAAAGATGAAAGGTAGTGTCCCAAGACAACTTCCTCTTCCATCATCATGTAACACTTCTTAATGTTAAGGGAGCGGGTATATTCCTAGAATCTCTTGAGAACCTTCTCCAAGTTAGCTTATGCCTCCTCAAATGTAGTTCCATGAGTAGTGAAGTAATCCATGTATATTTCAACATAGTCAGTAGAAATGTCAGAGAAAATACCAAGCACTACTCTCTGGAAAGTAGTAGGTGCATTGCACAATCTAAATGGTAAGACTGAGTAAGAAAATGTTCCCCATGGATAGGTGAACATTGTCTTATCTTGGTCTTCTCATGATATTTGGATCTAGTTATATCCACTAAAGCCATCTAGAAATGAAATATACTTTTTACCAGCAAGATTATCAAGCACTTGATCAATGAAAGGTAATGGAAAGTGATCCTTTTTAGTGGCTTTGTTAAGCTCTCTATAGTTGACACAAACTCTCCATTTTCGCCTTCTTTGGGACAATTACTAGAGGATAAACCCATTAGCTATCATAAATAGGATAAATGAAACTGACACTAAGGAGCTTCTGCAACTCTGTCTTCACTATATCTATCAAAGAAGGATTAATTTTCTTTTGGGCTTGTCTAACTGGCTTGCACTCATGGCTTATGTAGATTCTATGGGTACAAAGTTTAGGGTCTAACCCCTTCATATCAGTATAGTCCCATGCAAAGGCTTGCTGACTTTCTTGCAAAATTTTAAGAAGACTAGACATCTAAGATGTAGTGAGATTCTTATTAACATCCAACTCTTTCCCTAAGGCAATTTCAACTCTTTTGACCTTATCCAACATCAAAATTTTTGCAAGTGATGATGACTTTATTTCATGAGGCAATAAGGTGTGGGGATAATCAAATGCTATAGGAGACTAAGATGAAGTTTTCTTGGGCAATATTGTTTGGAGGGAACAGTTAGGGACAACACAAGAAGATGCCTCAGAACCATATTGGTTAGTGAGAATTGCTGAGCTAGTATATCATCTTCTTCTTGTGACACCATAAATGGATTTCTATCAATGACCATGAGCTTTTGCACTGAATTTTCTTCAAGGGCAGCATCAGCTAAATCTGGCCAGACAACCTGGTCAAGCTCTACTTGTAGTTTTGCTAGGGAGTACCAAGTTAGCTTCTTGGTATTTATCCCATCTAGTATGGTCATTTTTCCTGAGCGACATGCAATGTAAGCATCAGCTGTAGCTAACCAAGGTCATCCTAGGATTAATGGATATACTCCTAGAGTGGCTTTGGGTGATAGGAATATAAAATATAAAGGTTAATCTAATGAATCCAATGTTACAACGATATCTTCAACCATGCCATTTGGCTTAACAGTGGAATTATCTGCTAATTGCAGTATTGTAGGTGTATCTTGTAAACCAATAATACTAAGCCTCAACAAAACTTCTCTAGTCATGACATTGATTGATGCTCCTAGGTCAATCAAGACATTCTATATTTGGATATCATTAATATGAATAGTGACTACTAGACTCCTTGGATCAGAGTATTTGGGCATTAAGACTTTTCTTAGCATGAGATCATAAAGATGTCTTAGAACATGGACAGTGTCAGGGTCTTTTTTCTTCCTCCCGGGTTGCTTGATTCTTTTATGGCCTTGTTATAAATTGGGACTTCTTTAAGGGAATCCAACAAGGGGATTTGCACTATCATTTTCTTGAGTTGATCAATTAAATCAGCTGCTATAGGATTTTCTTTTGGAGGAGCTGATTGAGCCAATCTTTGCGGATAAAGAGGATTTTTTAATACTAGTGCAGATTGAGGAATAGGTGGAACATCAGTAGGTTGGTTCATTGGTATGTCCTCAACATCATCAACTTTAGTTATTATAGGCTCTTTAGGTGTAGGCAACGTAGTTCCTGATCTGAGATGGATATCATTTACTTGCAGGGAATAAGCTTGCTCCTTGTTGTTAGGATTTGGAGTTGGTTGTGTAGGAAGTTGTGTTAGCTTTTGAGGGTTATTATTGGCTATAGGAGGTGGAGGCATAATAGCTTGCTGCTGAGGTGGAGGCATGAGAGCTTGGTGCTGAGGTGGAGGTATGAGAACTTGCTGCTGACTAGGTTGGTTAGGTCCCCACTAAGGTTTTTGTTGCCAGTTTCCATGTGGTGGCCATTGGTTATTTTGCTATGGCTGCTGATAGGAGTTAAATTGCTATTGGTATGGGTTAAATGGCAGTTGTTATTGGTAGGCTTGGTTATAGTGCGGCTGTTGGTTAGACCAATTATAATTCCAATTCTATCCTTGAGGGGCAAAATTTTGAGGGTTATGGCTTGGCCATTGATTACTATTATTATAACCAAAATTATTCAAGGGGTTTGGAGGCATACCTTATCTTTGAGCCCATGGATGCCTTTGAGCCACATAGAAAACTTCTCCATTCTCCTCATCTATGGCTTTAAAGTCAGTGGGCATTGGATTAGTGTCCATAGATGCAACTATCTTACACCTATAATTTCTCTTATTTTCTCTACAATGAGAGCAGAATTCGGCCAGCATGGCATCTGCCTCCTCCTTTCTTTTTGCTTGCATACTATCCAACTGAGTGGAAATATCATTGATGATGTCTTGCTTGAAGTCAGACAAAAGATTGGATAGCTCCATCTTAGATACCGCCAAACCACCATTAGACTTATGTGGTAGGTCTCTAAGTCCCCTACCTTTCTTTATTGTAGCCCTTGAATAATTTAGACATATATTCTTTATGTCAGCCCAATTTTTCTGAGTGATGTCACCACTTGACATAAGATCTAAGGCTTCAATGCTGGCATCATGTACACCTTTTAGAAAAAGATGCTTTTGTGATTCCTCATTTAGTTTCTATTGCGTATTACGCTACAAGTTGAACATGAACCTTGAGACATAATCCTCCAAGGTTCGATCTTCCTTTTGGGACATTTTGAAAATGTCATCACCTTTCAAATCTCAACCCCTATAGTACTCTTTATACTTTGAAAGGAATATATTTCTCATTGCATCCCAATCTGCTACAACATTGGCACCCAACCTCATGAACCATCTTAAGGAAGCCTCTTTTAGAGTGTTTGGAAATAACTTCAACTTGTGGGCATCATTTGTGTAGTCGTAACTCTTGCAAAGGATGTCAAACTCAAAGAGAAAGGTCTCAAGCTCTTCTATAATAAGGCCATAGAATTTAGGAAGTGCAACGGTTGGTATGTTCTTCAAATTTTGATTACCTTGCTGAGTAGGGATAGGAAAAGGAAATGAGGGCTGAGCCATTCTTGGAGGAGGACCTGGTGGTGGTGGCTAATAGATAATAAGAGAAAATGGGTTGTCTTGATACTCAAGTTCAGCAAAAAGGTCATTCAAATGTAGGGATTCCTCAGAGGATGAAGGTGAGGATATTTGTTCTTGAGCATTAGCAAATGGATTTTCAAAGGGTTCTTCTTCTTCGTTCTCATTTTGGGGTTCTTTAGGCTTTGGATGAAAAATATCAAATGGTTCCTCCTAATTATTATGAGGAAGAAATCTCCCAAGGTGGTCTCTCCTTATATGCATAAAATGCTTGCTTAAGACTAAGCTCTAGATTATTAGAACTAAAAATGTAAATACTAAGATAAGTTTGAATTAACAACATCCCTGACAATGATGCCAAAAATACTTGGCCAAATAATGGTATCAGAAACCCACAACAATGGACTACTTATTTAAGGATTGCACACCCTAATTGGTTTCTAAATGAATTATTCAGTCTCATTTAATTATCGACCAGGGACATAAACTTGGAATGGCATTCACAAAGTATATGCTTCAAAATCTCTCAATCCTAAGATTAACCTACAAAATTCAAATGATTAAGCTTTAGGAAAACTATGCTAAAACCAGTAAATGAATTTATTCTAACAAAACATGTAATCACGGGTACGAGTTACTCTAACTGCCTATGCTATAGGAACAGTCTACCAATTCTTTTATCAGTTGCTATAGGAACAATAGAGTTCTACTTTACTTAGAAAAGAATAGGAAAACAAATTCTACTCTAATAGAGCAATTCACTCACCAAGTGGCCCCCCTTGGATGAGTGAACAGAAAATACAATCAAGATAGAAGATCTAAATTTGAGTTGTGCATTCTATTCATTCAAAAAATGATTACACTTGATTGAAAATAGTATCACAATAGTTCTATTATGAAAATAAAATCATTCAACTAACTCCTAAAGAGTTACAACAGTCATTATTTGAAGGAAAACTACAACTACCTCCTAAATCTAAGATCACTCCTTAAATGAGGATCATTACAGATTCATAAAGTTTCAGAATAGAAACAACATTAATGATGAATAAATCTCCCAAGAATATAGCATGTTGAGGGAACTAAATCCATGTTGCATGCAACAGAAATGACTTGCCCCACTTGCGAAGATCTTGTAACAACACTTGGCTTTGACTATTCCAACGCCACAATGCCGGTCCTTGAATGCTTGCGGTAAACACCTGCAAAATAATAAATGTGCACACAACCTCCCACATACATATATATCCTTATCATTAATATTAGGAAAAGGTGTAAAGTTCTAATTAACACTCTTGCAAGTCCTATGGCCACAGGAGGAAGACTACCCAAAACATAGCATAGGCAAGGAAACATTTATCAGCATGTGTAGCTACTCCATTATACCATTCATGTCCATGAATTCAAAAAAATATCATGTCTTTAAAATATCCACATTTCTATTTCATCTCTTCACACACACACACAGATATATATATATATATATATATATATATATATATATATATATATATATATATATATATATATATATATATATATATATATATATATATATATATATATATATATATATATATATACACACACCATAAGCTCATATGCCTAAAAATAATAAATTCATGTCTGTTTGCAAAATAACCGTTTGAAAGGAGGATAAAAATAACTAAGAAAGATGGCCTTTTAGAGGCCCATCAATGTTTATATTTGTTAATGCAGCATTTTTGTAAACATTGTTTGTTAGGGGCATTGCAACCCCTAACATTCCAGGAAAGGACTTTCATTGGTCCTTGGAAGGGATCTTCCCCCTTCCTGCATGAAGTAAATAAGTGATCTTTGTTTGGTTAACCAGATTTGTATCTTTTTTTCTTAGTTCAACCAAGGATTTCCTACCTCTTTTTATTTTTGGAGATTTTTCACAGTCTATTTCAATAGGGCCATCCTCATTAAAAGCTAATCCCCAATATGGATTATTTCCCAAGGATTCTAGCTCTACTAATTCATTTTCTAAGGCTTTCTTGTCTAGTTCTTTATTATCTAATTCCTGAATCTTTTGGATTAAAATATTTCTCTCAATGTTAATGGTTTTTGTATCAATGAAGTCTACCAAAATCTCCTCTATGTTGTCATTGAGAATTTCTTCAATAGTGGTAATAATTCTAGGTTGTATGAAGGTTTTGTCTTTGGATTTTGGCCTTGATTTCTGAGAAACAAGGCTTGGGGATTGAGGAGGAACATAGGAAGGGATTAGGTCCATGATGGATGATGGTAGGGTTGATGTTGGGATGGTTTGGTGATATAGTTTGGGAAAGATAGGTTCATAGAGCTCGATCAAGGGTGGTACTTTCGTTAGGTTTTGGGGAGTGATTTCCAGGGAAGGGTTGATTTCACTTATTTGGATGTTGCGGTTGGGGAAGTGGGTGTGATGATAGAATCTCACCTTCTTTTAGAAGGATGTTAGGGGCAGGGGTGGTGAGTTGGGAAATTTGGATGCATGGAGAGTTACGCATGGGTGGAGAGGGATCATATTGTTTATCCAATGTTGCAGGGACTACTATGGGGTAATTAGGGATTATGAAGTCTTCCAAAATTCTATGGAGATTGGAGGTGTGGTGGATTCCCTCAAAGTCATCATTAGAATTTGAAATGAAGATATCAAAACTTTATATAGCACCCTTATATATCTCTGGATGTTATTCATATATACTATGATTTTTTATAATTTTGATTGGGTTTAGATTTGTAATGTTTTCCACAAGTATTTTGACATCAGTACCAACCATGTAGTTATGTTCAAAACCAATCATCATTCCTATATGTTCACCTATCTTTCTTAAGATATTGTGGTGCATTAATTCTACCAGATAGTTTTTGAGACAAATCCTTTTAAGTGGATTTATATCGATACTGTTATTTCTATTTGAGGTTAGGTTTCCATTTTGAAATTTTTATATTAAAACCTTTATAAAAAATATTTTCATATTCAAGAAGAGCTTCGACTAAGTCTCTGGATGAACAATCTAAGAGTAAAATACTGTGATTTATGATAGTGATACTTACCTATGAATTCAAGACTGATATGAACCACTTTGCAAGATTCAAGATGTGAATGTTTGCACCTTCCCAGACAACAAATATGCCATGAGCTTCACACCGCTCCCAAATTTAATTGGAAATATAATTGTTGATAATGATGGTGGATGGGTCCATGCCGTTTGTGGATTTACCATTGAGAGTTGATTTGGTGTTGTTGCACCTTGCAACCTATTGGGATTGTATTCGTTCCTATGGCAACCTTTGGTGTTTCCTTTATAGGCTCTTTGTTCTTATTACTCCATGATTTGGGGAGGGTTTTTTTTACCTATCTATTTCTATTTTTTCTATTCTTATTGGGGCTCACAACCTGGAACCCTTTGTGTGTATGTTGGGTGTTTTTAATGAGGCATGTTGGGCATCTTCCGTAAGTTTCTTACAAAAATTTCTATCTTCGGGTTGCTCTACCTCTAGGATTTTGTGAGTATTTTTATGAGCCTTGTTTACTATATTATTAGGATATTTGTTGAAGCTTCTCTCCCTTCGAGGCCCTAAGAAATTTTTTGCGAATGATACATATCGTTGCTAGGTTCCATGGTTTGAAATACTTTTTGGTGGATTTCTGGGTTTCTAGGTTTGTAAATAGGAGGGATTTTATGAGTGGGTTCTTCAATCGAATGAACAGGGGGGGGCAATGACATCTTTTCTTTCCAGGGCTGAGAAGGGATTAGAAGTCCCAATGGCATATTTTGTATATGCAAAGTGTGCATTAGGATTCATATTGTAGTGAATCAATGAAGGATCTACCGGTCCCTATTTCCAGAGGAAATTTCTACCCTACTAGGATAGCAAGTTCACTCACCGAGAAAAGTCATATTTCACTATTTGTCTCAAAATATATTATAATAATTACTATATTCATAAATATTTCCTTGTTGTTATTACATTTATGTAATAATTAAATCAATTTCCCCTCATGATTAAACAAATGATATTTATTTAAATAAACTAATTATTCCTCTAAAATAGATAAATAAGTAATTATTTATTTATATATCTCCATATGTGCAAGTAAATATATAATTTTATTTATTTAATCATACTTATCCTTCCAATTCCAACACATACTAAGTTTTAGTTAACTTCTCAATCACAATTCTTGACACCACAATTCACTCTCTTAACTAATCAATCTATTCAGTCTTCTATTCCACCTTTGACGCAGCCAAGGGGTTGGTGGATCCAATTAAGGATAGTCCAAACCTTGCAGCTTCAGAACAACAGAGTGGAATAACACAACACAATACAAGAAGATATGTTTCAAAATATATTTTCCATTAACATGCCTGACTATAAGGCCTTCTGGGTTAGGGCCAATTACAATCAAGAAGTAATTCTACAAGATCAACAAGATCCAAGACAACTCCAGCTAGTTCAATTCTGAAAACTATCAACAACTGATGGAAACCCTAAGGTAGATCTTAACTTGAGCTTGCAAGCCTCTAAGAAATCTCCTTGTCTCCAAGTATGCAAACCACTAGCTCTGCTATTACAAACTATCAGATAACAATCTAATCTGCAAGATCTTGTAGGATCTTTTCCATAACTACACTTATCTGCTACCCTCATATTTGCTTTCATGATCTCTCTAAGTCATGCCTAAACAACTACCCCAAAAATCCCTTAAATACTTGTCATCAACCACAAGTCGGCTGGATGAAACCATTAAATCCTCCTAACAAATATTAAATGCAATACAAGTCAGATCTCAAATAGGCTTACAATTAAATAAATTCAACATGTCGGCCTGTAACAATAGCTACCAACAATAAATGCACCAAGTCGGCCAAGAAAATCTTCAAGAACTCCAGCCGGTAAACTAGAACTACCAAGCACCAGAGAAACAACTAAGCACCAATGAAACAACCGACCAAGCCAAGCAACACTAAGCAACACAAGCATTACTGAGCACCAGTTCCACCGAGCACAAGAAATCTCACCGAGTTCCTTCAGCGACCAAGCTTCCTTCAATAACTGAGACCATCGGTTAAGGCTGCAACTAAGTAACACCGGCCAAGTAACACACCACCATGCAGATTCACCGAGGAGCTGAGAATGCCCCTGCATCAGACATGATAGGTTCTAAAATATGTTCATATGTGAGAAGAACATCTTCTGGGATTCAACACATAAACCCCAAACTGGTTCTTCACATACAAGTCCTCCACCTTTTCATTTTTCATATTCTTCCACTTCAACTTCCTCTGTCTCTTCAAGTCTTTCCTTAATAACACATAGGTCTATTCTCCAAACTGATCATTCATTCTCTCAGAATCTACCAACTCAACTTAGCTACCAATACTCAGACTCCTCCTACCGAGTGTTGTATCGAGCAAAGGCATCAGGGAAAACTTCCTGTCATCCTTCTCAATGGTAAACACATTCTTCACACAATCATACATAGCTCTGCAATCATATTGCCAAGGTCTACCGAGCAATATATGACAACTATTCATCTCCAGTACAATATCGCATAACACAAGATCCTTATACTGGCCAATCTGAACATCAATAAAGCATTGTTCTCTTACTTCTAGAGCATGATCATCTTGCAATCAGCCAATCCTATAAGGATGTGGCTGTCTCATTCTATTCAAACCAAGTTTCTGAACCATGTCCTCAGCAACAAGGTTATCAGTACTACCACTTTCAACAATAACATCACAAATTTTACCTCTCGACTTGCACCGAGTCCTGAACTAGTTACTCCTCTGACAAGGTTCTGCCTCTATACTGAGCAATGTTCACCGAAGTAGCAAGTTCTCAAATTCAAGTTCATTCTCAACATTTTCATTCACCACAATAGCTCATCAGTCACCAAGCTTCTTCTATGTTCACTCAAAAGAATGATATCCTTCCTCTCCATAGTTATAGCAAGTACCCTTAAAGATAACTCTACTTGTCTTCTTCTTTGGTTCTACAGGTTTATGTTCATCTTCTGCAGTCATCGTTTATCCTTCACCGAGTGATTAATCTTTTCCTTCCCTCAAGGATTACTATGTTGTTTCCTCTTCAACTTATCTTCTACCTTCAGAGCATACTGATAAGCATCTTCAACAGAATATTCAATCTTCAGCATACCAAGCTCATCCTGAATATTAAATCTCAAACCATTCACATACTGAGCTACCTTTTCCTTACCAATTTCTCTATGTCCAGACTGAATAGTAAGCTTGTAGAACTCCTCGGTATAATCTTCAACAATCAAATCCTTCTATTTTAGATTCTACAACTTCTTAAACAAGTCAAGCTCATAGTCATAAGGTATGAACTTAGCTTTCAACTTAGTTACCATCAACCTCCACTGATTGATCTTCATTTCACCTTCATCTTCTCTATCTCTTTGTAATTCTTTCCACCAAACAGAAGCATGTCCTTTTAACTTCATCTATGCTAACCTCACCCAAAGAGGATCTTTAATTTCTTCCAACTCAAAGAAATCTTCAAGTTCACCAATCCAGTAATCAAATTCTCAGGTTTCAAAGTACCAGAGAAAGTAGAAACTTCCATTTGGTAACTATTACTTAACCAAGCTCTAGAGCTATGCAATTGAGCAGTTCTATCTTCACCAGGTCTATCCCTCCGATCATCACTAGTAGATCTAGTAGCTTCCTCATAACCATCTTTAGTACCAACATTCTGAGGTACACTAGTAATAGCTCTCATGATCTCAGTGACCATGTCATTCTTCATCAACTCCATCTCAGATTTGAAATCTGATTTCACGTTCTCTGTAATCCTAGACTCCACAGTATCACAGAGATCAGAAATTACTCTAGGGTCCAATCTTCTTAGAGGCATCCTCAAAGATAAGAGAAAACCTCTACAACAAACCCTACATCAACCACCTTGTGACAATCTCCAAGTTGTATGCAAGTCAAATCAGCCTGCTACCTTGCAAAAACAACTAGGGCAAGATTCCACAAGTTCAGTTCTCCATATCTGCAACTCAGATCATACAATCTCTTCACCCAAAAGATTAACTTCACAAGATCAGCCTTGCTAGGTCAACCTTCACTCCACAAGATCAACTCAACTCTGATACCACCTGACGTAGCCAAGGGGTTGGTGGATCCAATTAAGGATAGTCCAAACCTTGCAACTTCAGAACAACACAACGGAATAACACAACACAACAAGATATGTTTCAAAACATATTTTCCATTAACATGCTTGACTGTAAGGCCTTCCAGGTTAGGGCCAATTACAATCAAGAAGTAATTTGACAAGATCAACAAGATCTAAGACAACTCTAGCTAGTTCGGTTCTGAAAACTATCAGCAATTGATGGAAACCCTAAGGTAGATCTAAACTTGAGCTCACAAGCCTCCAAGAAATCTCCTTGTCTCCAAGTATGCAAACCACTAGCTCTGCTATTACAAACTATCAGATAACAATTTGATCTGCAAGATCTCGCAGGATCTTTTCCACAACTTCACTTATCTGCTACCCTCAGATCTTCTTTCATGATCTCTCTAAGTCATGCCTAAACAACTACCCCAAACATTCCTTAAATACTGATCATTAGCCAGAAGTCGACTGGATGAAACCATTAACTCCTCCTAACAAATATTAAATGCAATACAAGTCAGCTCTCAAATAGCCTTGTAATTAATAAATTCAACATGTCATCCTGTAACAACAGCTACCAACAATAAATGCACCATGTCAGCCAAGCAAATCTTCAAGAACTCCAGTCGGTAAACCAGAACTACTAAGCACTAGAGAAACAACCAAGCACCAGTGAAATAGCTGACCAAGCCAAGAAACACTGAGCAACACAGGCATTACCAAGCACTAGTTCCACTGAGCACAAGAAATCTCACCGAGTTCCTTCAGCGATCGAGCTTCCTTCAATAATCGAGACCATCGGTTAAGGCTACAATCAAGTAACACACCACCATGCAGATTCACCGAGGACCCAAGAATGCCCCTGCATCAACCTCATTAGTTGACTCTCTATTCTATTTTCCTAATAGATCAATCAAATCTGCTGACAAGGTAGTAAATTGAGTTAAGCTCTCACTCACTCTAAGTTCAACTCTCCAATCATAGACACTTCATCCCCCAAATCAGGGAATCTTGATTGAAACCTCTAAAATTATATATAATGAGAGTCTTTTCTCATATTTTGAAACCACATGTACTTTGAATTCTTATGATGACACAATTTGAGCTCAATATTGAGAGCCCAACATTGCATAGAGAAGGAGAACAACAAGGAAGGACTACATGATTTGTATATTCATTGTTTTGAAATGATTTCATATTGATTTATCATTTATGCTTGTTGTTTATCTTGCTTTCTTTCTTGATATTGGGATACTAACTACTTAATAGATCTCTTTGTGGTTGAGATTTTGATGTTATTGCAGGTATTACATAACCAGATTACCTCAATTACATATATTATGGATTTTTTATTTGGGTTTGGTCCTATTTGGAAAGTGTACATTATGCATTGGTCCAAACATTTGCATTGTAACATATAAATCATATTTGTTGGTTTTGAAGATATCAGTGATGATGTAACATGTTGTTATGTGTGAGGCATGTTGTATTGAGTGAGGTAGTCCACATTTTATTCCTTACCACCATGAGAATTCTTTGGTATGACCTATTTCACATTAGTTTAGGTTGACCTTATTGTTGGCATGAGATGGTATAAGAGAGTGATGATTTTATTTGTTGATGTGTCCCGTATGTGAGTATATGAAAAGTAAATGTGAATCTGATAAGGGAAGATTTTTGTGTTGATGTATATGCAAGTTGGTGCAACCAACATCATATTATTATATCATTTATGTATTACATTTTGGTGACAGTGACTTTAGTGGTGGATTCAATTTCCATTTCTTGTATTCTAGCAGTGAGCCTATTTGTATTGATAGTTAGCCTTTTTCTTATTTATGGGTAGTTATCCCAACCGATAGTGAGAAAACTAATAGTTAGAAAACCGACTATGAACCCTTTGTAAAAATCACCTTAACTGGTGTTCATTTCATTAGAATTAGTTTCTCTATAGTTTTTCCCATCTTAGGTTTCTACGTATATTTTGGTGTTCAATGTGTTGATGGTTTTGTGATTTCCTGTTCATATCTATTATAAGTTTCTAATTGGTTTAAGTATTTACCTTATTAATATAAGTGAAGAAAATTGTTTTATTATAATTGATTCATCCCCCTCTCAGTTATTTAGCCTATTCAACAATTGGTATCCGAGCTTTGGTTCATTGGAGAAATATTAACCAGTTGAAGTAGATCTGATGACACAAAAATTGAACATTCATATATTTGATGGATATGACTACAGTTCATGGAAAGAGAAGATGAAAATATTGATGCAGGAGAATCTTGGGTTTAGGGAAATCTTGTATCTTGATAGCTTATTAGATGTGCTCGGTAACTACTTTGGAGTTCTCAGTGGAGTGTTCATGTTTGTTCATCGATGAGCTTGGTTACCACTCGGTGGTGTGTTGTATCTACTCAGTGGTTCCTTTCATTGAGTAGCTTTGTTGTGTTTTTTTCTACTCAGTGGTGTTCTTCATTGAGTGGTTTCAGTGCATTATGTGTTGCTCAGTGGCCTAGTTCATCGACGAGTTTAGTTTTAGATCTTCTTTTTGGGCCGACCTATGCATTTAATTTAGTCATGATCTTAATGTTGGGATCACTCATTAGGAAATATGTGGACCTAAATTTGGGTCACTGTTTTCTCCAATGCTAGATTTTGAAGATTATATTTGCACAACCTGTTCAGGAGCCTCGTGTATAAATATAATGATATGTTGGAGGTTAGAAGGAAAGAAGGAGGAAAATCAAAGTGGGAGATCAAGGATCTCACATGATGTATGAGGACTGTTATGTTTCTATAATTTATTTCTATTGTATTGGCCGCAACCGAGAAAGCTTCACATCCTGGCATGTATCAAGTTTGAGTGAATTAATATATGATCTACATTCCTTCTCCCCTTTTTTGTGTTATTGCTTTTGTGTTCTGATTTTGCAAGGTGGTCTAGTAATTTCATGAGCCTTTGGCCCCACTTATCTAACCCTCCTTGTGTGAGGTGGTATCAGAGCAAGGTTTTCTCTAGGTTTGTGAATCTAGGTCTTAAATCGAGGTTCCTTCTTGTAAACCCTAGTTGGTTATTTGTTGTAGCATAGAAGATTGCAGTTTGACTTGCAATTAAAGAGGGTTTAAAGATGGTTCAAGGAAGGAGAGATCCAGATCTAGGTTTAAATGATATGCTAAGACAAATTGCCACTAGATTAGAAGCGATTGAGACAACCCAATGCCGTGGAAGACATCTTGATGATGTTAGTGATGATGAAGCTAAAAAAGCATAGGAGGTAGCCACACCTGCACCTATAATGGATCAAGGAGAAGAAAGATTCTTGCAAGAATTGATAAGTTTGAAGGCCACACCACAATTTAACCCTATTGAGTATAGTGGAAAGATGGATTCAGATGAATCAATGGACTAGATTACAGATGAGACGGAGAAATATTTTGAGTATGAGAACATATCAGATGAGAAGAAGGTGAAAATTGCAAGCACAAAATTGAAAGGTTATGCATCCTTATGGTGGGAGCATCTACAATTATATCTAAAGAAGAAAGGTAAAACAAAAATCAAGGTATGGGATAAGATGGTAAATAAGTTGAAGGGATAGTTTCTACCTTGTGATTATTAGATTAACCTAGTTAGGAGAATGCAAATTTTGAAGCAGAAAGCTAGCTCTATGAATGATTACACCAAGTAATTTTATAGGTTAGATATCATATCTAGACATATTGAAGATGAGGTGGAAAGAATTGCAAGGTACCTGAATGGGTTAAAGACTTCTATTCAAGAAGAGATTAGTTTGGTCAAAATGAAGAGTATTGAGGAGGCTTATCAGTTTTCCCTAAAAGATGAGGAGAAATTGAATAAAAAGCATGAGAAAATATAAAGAGGAAGAGGTAGATCATGTGGTGAAAATGGTAGATCTGATCAAGACAAGATAAATAGAGAAAAATGAAAGACCGCTCTGGAAAGGTGAAATTTCATCTTGAAGAAGAGGTAATTACTCCTGAAGTGGATATGGAAAAGGAGGATTTTGAGGAACTTGTTAAAATTGTGGAGAATAGGGACATTGATCATTTGAGTGTACACATGCAAGAAAGAAGGTCGGTAGCAGTATAAATTCTTTGATGCATGAGGATTCATCGAATGAACCTGAGAAGGAAGGGAACCTAATGGTCAGGAGAGCATTGTGGAGTGAAAAGACTAAGGAAGATCTAGTAACAAAGAGTTTGTTCAAGACCAAATGTAGAGTTGTAGACAAAGTTTGGAAAGTGATTATTGATAATGGAAGCTCAAAGAATTTGGCCTCAGAGGAAATGGTTACAATGTTATAGTTGGAAAGATTGAAGCACCCAAATCCCTATCATATTTAATGGATCAAGGATGAACATACACTTATGGTAAGTGAACAATGTTTTGTGAATCTAAAAATTAGAAAGTATCATGATAAGGTGTTGTGTGATATTATGCCTAGGGACTATTGTCATATTTTGTTGGGTAGACCTTGGCAATATGATAGACATGTTTTATATGATGGAAAAGTGCACAAATATACTATTTGGGCCAATGTCAAGAGAAAAATCTTGTTACCTTTGATTGAAGAATATGTTGGTGAGATATGTACATATGTGAAAAAAAATTTGATGGAATGTAGACAGTTTTTAAAGGATTTGAAGAGAAATTATTCTGTTATGCTGTGATTCCTAACAAACTGAGTGAGAAAATAGAAGATAAAGTTCCTAAAGAGGTTGAGAAGTTGCTCACCGAGTACAAGGAGATCATTTCAGATAATGTACCTGATGATTTTCCACCAATGAGAAGTATTAGTCATTGTATGGATCTGATTCCTAGAGCTAGTTTTCTAGATAAATCACCATGCTGATTGACACCAACTGAGAATGATGAACTCAACCAACAAGTTCAAGATTTTTTGCAAAAAGGTTTGATCAGAGAAATTTTGAGTCCATGTACATACCATCTATGTTGGAACCTAAGAAGAATGGAGAATGGTGAATGTGTATTGATTCTAGAGCTATCAACAAGATAACAGTTAAGAATCAGTTTCCTATACCAAGAATGGATGAGATAATGGATTATTTGAGTGAAGCAAAATATTTTTACCAATATTGATTTAAAGAATGGAGTATCTAACCGAGTTGCTGATGCATTGATTAGAAGAAGATATTTGCTGACTAAAATGAGAATTGAGGTTCTTGGTTTTGATGATATGAAGAATTTGTATGAAACTAACCCTAATTTGTATGAGCCGTGGAAAATGTGCAGAGCACCTATTCTAGATAAACCAAATAAGTGGGAAGACTATTTAATTCAAGAAGATATGTTGTTTGCGGGAATTCAATTATGTATATCAAGAGGATCAATGAGAACTAATTTGATAAAGGAGAATCATAGTAGTGGTTTGGCTGGACACTTTGGCATTTATAAGACATTAAGTATTCTTAAGAAAAGGTATTTTTTACTATAGTTATTTAAGGATGTTCATAAATTTGTGAAGAGTTGTGGAGTTTGTCAAGTTGCAAAAGGAGGAAGTCAGAATATTGGATTGTATACACTGATTCTTGTTCCTAAGAAACCTTGGAGTGACATCAGCATGGATTTTGTTCTTGGCTTACCAAGGACATCAACAAGTAATGATTCCATATTTGTTATTGTGGATAGATTTTCCAAGATGGAACATTTAATACCATGTAGGAAAACATTAGATGCAGTGTATATAGTAGATCTTTTTTTCAAGGATATTGTTAGATTGCATGGATTACCAAAGAGTATCATCTCTGATCAAGATAGTAAGTTTGTTGGCTATTTTTAGAAGACTCTTTGGAAGAAGCTAGACACCAAGTTGAAGTATAGGTCTACATTTCATCCATAAATTGATGGACACATAGAGGTTTTAAATAGAAGTTTGGGTAACCTATTGAGATGCTTAGTTGGAGAAAAACCAAGTAATTGGGATTTAATGTTAGCACACACAGAGTTTGCATACAATAATTTAGTGAATATGAGTATGGGAAAAACACCTTTTTAGATTATTACTGGCATACAACTGAGGGGTATATTTGACTTGAAAGATATTACTAGAGAAGAGAAGAGGAGTGCTGGAGGGGAAGAATTTTCTAAATTTATGAAGTCATTGCACGAGGATGTGAAACATAAGTTGGAGAAGAGTAATCATAAATACAAGGATAGTGAAGATAGATCAAGAAGACATAAGATTTTTGAGCTTGGTGATGAGGTAATGGTTCATTTGAAGAAAGGAAGATTTCCTGTTGGAACCTATAGTAAGTTGAAGATGAATAAATTTGGTCCCTACAAGGTACTAAAGACATTTGAAAATGGAAATGCTTATGAAGTAGAGTTACCCAATGACATGGACATATCACCAATATTCAACATTGCATATTTGTATGAGTATCATGAGCTTGATGAAGAAGTGATAGTACCAAGTGATTATCCTAAGAAGAAGAAAAAAGAAGTTGAACAAATTTTGGAATTAAGAGTTGGTAGAAGAATAAGAGGAAAGGATTACATGGAATACTTGGTAAAGTGGAAGAACAGACCAATTGAGGACTATACATGGATTTATCAATTTGTGTTGGATTTAGCTCAGGTTGTACCTCATTCATGATTTGGAGAATCATTTATTTTCAACCCCGAGTGTCTAATGAAAGATCATCTTGGGTTCATGGTAATCCTATATCTTGATAGCTTGTTAGATGTGCTCGGTAAATGCTTTAGAGTTCTTGGTGGAGTGTTCCTATTTGTTCACTGACAAGATCGATTACCGCTCAGTGGTGTGTTGTCTCTTCTTGGTGGTTCATTTCACTAAGTATCTTTTTTGTGTTCTGTTCTACTCGGTGGTGTTCTTCCCTGAGTAGGTTTAGTGTGTTCTATGTTTCTCGGTGGTCTAGCTCACCGACAGGTTTCATTTTGGATCTTCTTTCTGTGTTGACCTGTGTATTCAATTTGGTCATGATCTTAATATTGGGATCTATCATTGGAAAATGTGTGGACCTAAATTTGGGTCGCTTCTTTCTCCAATGCTGGATCTTGAAGATTCTATAGGGTCAACCTATTCAGTAGCCTCATCTATAAATGTAATGATCTGTTGGGGGTTAGAAGGGAAGGAGGAACAAGGAAGTGGGAGATCAAGGATCTCACATGATGTAGGGAGATTTTTCTATTTTTTTAACTGATTTCTATTGTATTGGCCACAACCAGGAAAGCCTCACAACCAGACATGTATCAAGTTTGAATGAATTGATATATGATCTGTGCTCCTTCTCCCCTTTTTTGTGTTATTGCTTCAATGTTGTGATTCTACACAGTTGTCTGGTAATTGGGTGAGCCTTTAGCCCCAATTATTAACCCTCCTTGCATCAAATATACATGATTTCAATAAGTTACATTACTTGGAAGATTGTGGAGATGAAGTATGTTGTTCCTTAGAATGGCCTTAATTCTCAAGATGAAATTACAACCTATGATGAGAATGAAAAGGCAAGGTATGCAATTTTAAATTCTTTATAAAAATTGAGTTAGCTAAGGTTATTTCATTAAATATTGTGTATATGTGAAAATCTACCCATGTAGTCTAGCATAAACAAGGAAAAAACTATTAATATAAACACTTAATTAGCAAAGATGATCACGCACCTTTGATTGAGCCAAAATGGATGCACCCACAATCCATTGATTTTGTCATTGATTGGAGAATGTGGATATGCTCTCCAAACACAAAATAGGATTACCCAAATGATGCAAAGATTTCTAAAGATCAAATGAATCTACAAATGCAACTTAGATAGAGAATTAGATGACAAAATCAATGCAAGCTTGATATGAAATTGAGATGAGAGATGATAAAACTAAATTATTTTATAATGATATAAAGATGCAAGATTAAGATGATAATGTAAGATAGTTTACTAGATGAATGCAACAAGATTATCAATGCCAATAAGATATGAGTTTAACATTAACTAGCATGAAAACACTATAAAATAATATCAACTCTAAAGCTATATGAGCACAAAACCAATGTGAAATGGACTAGAAAACTAGCATAATAATTCTATGATATAGATGATGGATTTAAAATACTAGCATGAAGGGCTAGGATGCAAGTGGATTGATGAGGTGGATCCAATGTGGAAGCCACATAAGAGCCACACAAGAAAGTTAGTTGGCCATGAAAATGGAATGAGTTTCTCACACATGTGTGAGAAACCTTTGAAAGCAATGAATCATTATAGAAGGGAGACAAAGTGGAAGAGCGGAAAGGCTCAAGGTTGCTCACACATGTGTAAGAAAATCCCAAAGAGGAAAGGGGAAAAATATGTAAGATTGTAGTTGGTTATTTAAGGAAGGTGGTTAGCCACCTTGGGAAAGGTTTCTCACACATGTGTGAGCAACATTAGGGGACTAATATTTGTAAGAATCACAAATTAGCTTAGTTAATCTAGGATTAACCATAAGGGTAGGTTTAAGGATGATGGTGATAGGTGTAGGCTTAGGACTTCATTAATTAGGAATTAATTAAATCAAGGAATTAGGATTGGATGGGGATTTAAAAAATAAAATTATTCAAATAGAGGTGAAAAAGGGGCTGAATGTATTTAAATAAAATCTAAATACATTAGGGACTATAGAAGTATAACAAATATAGTTAGTTAAATAAATTTAATTAACTATATATCTAAGAACTTGGGGCAATATAACATAATTAATTAAAATTAATTATATGGTTGAGATAAATTAATTAAATAAGATTTCATTAATAAAGAGGGAAAATGACTTACAACAAGAAGAGATGTTTTTAGACATCTACATTTTTCCCCTATTTGATGTGATGTTTGAAATGCCATCAAGTCAAAGAAAAGAAAATAAGATGCCCTAGAGGGATAAAGAGGCATGGGAGTCATGTGAGAGAAATGATGGTGGAAGGTTGTGACCCCTTGAAAAAATAATGCACAAAAATTAACTTTGGGGAATTTTCTCAAAAAAGGTAAGGAAGAAAAGGAGAGAAAATAGAAGAAAGAAGGAATTTTCATGACCAACAGGGTGGTGGGAAAAAATGGTAGGAAAAAAAAGGTCTAGGAAGAAATTAGGGTCCATGAGAGGGTATAAGTAGGTCTAGAGGGCCCTATGAGAGGTCATTTTCAATATTTACTAATTAAAAATTAGAGCTCATAGTGAAAGAGATGGCACAACAAAGGTAGAAAGACCGGATTGAGGAGCGAGTGTGTGTCTATTAGTGGCCCATAGAGTACGAGCCTCTGATGAGTTCCTAAATGAGTCTTTGTACTTTCATTTTTTATTTATGTTTTAGCATTTAATGCATGCCATATGATAATTAGGGGGCCTCAAAATTGTCAGGGTGGAAACATCAATTGTATGATCAATGTTTGTGCAGGCATTGATCGCACAATCGATGCATCCATAGACGATTTTTTTTTTTATTTTTTTTTTGGGGGGGGGGGGATGACATGTAAACATCGATTCCTTTAATCGACATTTACAAGCTGACATAAGGGGTTAGTGTGGATCTACACCTAGGTGAACTAGTGCAAGTACAGATTGACGTATACACTGATGAACTAATGTTTGTGCTAGGAAGGGCTAGGGGATTAATAAAACAAGTCTGAAGTGTTGGAAAACACTCGAGGGGGGGTTGGGTTAGGCTAGGATATACTAAGGACATGATGCGCTAATTAGGACTGGTATGGGAAAAGGAATAAAGATTAGATGTTTAATTGACATAGTTTTAGATGGATGCATGCTTAGTTTCCACCGTTGGGGTCACGTGAGCACTGGTCGACTATTATGGAGTTATGAGAGAAACTGAAAACTTGAGAGTGCATGTTGGTTATTGTAGTTGTACTAGACCATGTGAACTTATGGCCTCATTTATGTGCACACAATATTATGATGACTATGGTGGTCAAGATATAGCATAGTGACACATCAAGATTCCATCTACCTATAAGGGAGGCATGCGTCACACTACTGGACATGTGGAGGATCTAACGGGTCCCTATTAGAGGAGTGATTCTAGATTATAGGTTAGAGGATGAAAATTACTACATGGAGTTGGAATTCTAGCTTCCATCTTAGAGGATATCCAAGGACCACACATGGATGCCTTGTAGAGTAGTAGTTGATAAGAGAATACCATGATTGGCGCTATACTTGGTTGGAATAATCAAAGGATAAATGCTATCAGACTTGTCAATGCATGGGTTTGTGACTAGTTGGGATTTTGTGTTGATTCACATGGTGGAGTCAAACATGATCTATTGCTAGTGGTATAGCATCTTAGGCTAGATGTACCATGATCTACACATGTGTGTGTATCATGGATACAAAAACCTAAGAAAAGGGGTGACCTTGGTTTTGGTATGGGCATGAGATCACATCATTGTGCTGAGACCTATGATGCTACATGATCAAGAGGCATGGGATCCATACACCTATAGATACATATCATTAATCAAATACTCATCAATGGGGGATACTAGATACCAGTAGAGGATTCTAGATGACCTTATAGTGTTCACATGGACACCATACAAGGACTATGAAAGTTGGGGAGTGGTGGACACATAGATAAGATAAGAGGATGAAGATGAGGACATTTATTAGCTCACCTATGTGTAGATGAATCATTAGATGATGGGTCATATAATTCATCTAGTTGAGAGGTACCAACCATCATGGGTGATGAGATAGTTTAGGGTGACTTTGGATGTTAATGACGCATGACTCCTGCATCCAAATGTCACCAATGAGGTTGGCATTTGGGGTAGATATGTAGATGAAATATCAATGTGATTGAGTTACTCGTGATGGCTCTATTTCTGTGGGTGAGGAGGTTGAATGTGGATGATGTAGGAGTGATATAAACATATGTCACATGGTGGGTAGCTCATCTACAAATGAGGCTTATAGATCTGTGACATGTAGCTTTAGACAAGAATCCCAGTGAGGACATAGACATAGATGAGCAAGAAGGGGATGAAGGAGATGGAGGCTATGGGGGAGTAGGGGGAGCTATAGGAGGATCCTGGGAACCTAGATAGAGAGTTCCATGAGTGTAGGAGAGGAGGGAACCTACATAGAGACAAGTACATGCATAGGTTGAGGCTAGGGGAGCATAGACACATGCTCCCTAAGTATAGGGATATAGATGGGTTGCATCGGGTCCATAGGTACAAGGACCATAGATACCAGTACTACCAACAACAACAATAGAAAGAATCCCTAGGAGGGATTGTGAAAATCTCTAAGATAGACTAGACCCGGTGACCCAGGATAGGGATTAGATCAAGACTCATGTAGGTAGCCTAGAGGAAGATAGGGATACTTCTAGGGGAGAGAGGGATAAATTGCAGAGTGAGGTGGCTTAACTATAAGCAGTCATCCAAATAGAGAGGGCATAGTTAGAAATCCTAGAGAAAACCCTAGAAGATATAAAATATAAGAGGGATGTATCTCAGGCTCTAGTAGATGGAATATAAAGATCCTTGGGTTCCCCGATGGAGAAGGTTAGTTGAGTGTAGATGGAGACTATAGAGGAGTGGGTTGAGATAGGGGCAGATGATGCACAATAGTAGATAGCTTTGATGATTGTAGAGTGTGAAGAGGCTCGGAGATGGGCTTCCCAATATCACGTAGAGAGTTAGATAGTTTGATAGGTAGTGGAAGTAGGGGGTATGACATAGGTGGTTATGGATGAATTCATCTCACATAGGAAAATAGATAGGCAAGGACATGAGGCTGATTATTATAGGACCCTATATTACTAGGCCATTCTAGAGGGTCAGTGTGCGCTTGCATTCCTTGAGAGGACACTACCTTAGATGATTGATGGATCTTTTACATCAGTAGGGATGAGGACCTTGAGGCCACCACAAAGAGATGAGGGAGAGGGCCCCTCCCAACCTGTACCATGAAAGTATGCCATACCAATCATTTAGACACACATTTTTAATTTTTGAAATGATATTTATACAATGGGTATATGTATGCATTTAATGGACTTACAATGATTATTTCTACATGATGTATATGAGACACTCTAATGGATATTTATGATATTTATAGACTGTGGAATAATGTGGTAATATATGATGATGTAGTTGATTGGCCTATATGGTGTTTATTATGAGATGCATAGATTATTTCTTATGATGTATATATGATTTTATTTTTATGATGTATATGTAATGTTTATATGAGATTGAAGCTTTGTGATGTAGGATGTCTGTGTTTATGAGATACAATTTATATCATATGAATGATTATGATGATTAATTTATGATAATGGTACTAACATGTATGATGTAGGGATGCATGGAGAATTTATGATTATATGTGATTATGATGTGATGTGCATATGTGTGTTATGACTTATGTAATGATGTGATACATGACATGATTGATTATGCTAATATGATGTGTAGGTATCATTTATGTGATGGATAGATAATGCAGGATGGATCTATATACAATGTAAACAATATGATATGTAAATAATTATTAATGACACTATATGATTATGGAATGCAAAACATGCCTAATATGTAAATAATAATGATAATGAATAAAATGAACTTATATATATTTAAATGAAATGACTATATGATGATGTATTATAAATGAACCTTAATCAATATATACAAGATGCAATATAACGAGTTAAGTGAAATGACTATGATACACAATGAAACGAATATAAAATGGATGTAATTAATGGAATGGACTAAATGTAACATGAATGTAATTATCTAATGAAATGTACTAAATGTAAGAATGAATGTAATGATGTAATGTAATATGTAAAATGAATGTCATTAATGACATGCCATAAATTTTCAAAATGATAAGAAACAATGGAAAAATGCCCCTAAAATGAGATGTGATTAATGCAACTAAGACCACTAAATGAAACATTTTTGTGTGTGTATTAGAGTAACTATTAGGGACACTTAGTGGGGTAGGGATGGGTGAATAAACATGAGCCTCAAAATAAAAAATTAGAAAAAAAACTAAAATGCAACTATGAAATGCAATGAGGATTTGGGGATTTATTTGTGCTGATGTGGAGAGAATACCCTAGTTTGATTTTGCACAAGGAGGTATGCATCTCATGTTAGAAAACATGGATGAGATGGTTCGTTTCTATGAACTATACTCTTAGATAGATGAGGTAGATTTAGGAACATATATGTATATTAACAATCATGGTGGAACTAATATAGTGAGGAGATCTTGGTACACCCAAATATTTATTAGAGACTTGGTGGAAGTGCACAAAACCATGCCCTAGTGAGGCATACATAACCATAATTAAGTAAATGACACAAATTCACCAAAGTACATACAAATAGATCATTCTATAAATAACAAAATGTAATAATATACACCAGTAAAGATGCACAAAGATATGAAAAATCAAGGTGATGTTGAGTAGGCTCTATTGAAACACAAAGATAAGATAAACTAAAAGACCTTATGACAAAGTAGTCATTCAATCCACAATTCATGCAAAAAACATGACTGTGAGATGATGGATTGATAAGTCAACTCAAGAAGGATGCTTCCTAAGGAAAAGGATTGATAGATGTGATTTAAGGGATTCTAGATAGGCAATAGATGTGAAATGAACAATAGCTAGGAAATTTGATTTGAAGATTTGATTTTGATCAAACTTATGTGATCAAAGTGTCTATGAAAATATTAGTGTGATGGGGTTAAGCTTAGAGTAATGGGATAAAGTGAATGATGGATTCATTATTCTAAACATGAGTAAATGCTGCTTCATAATGAAGGAGGGATGTAAATGGTAAGGTCAATGAGGTGTTGGATTAGGATTGGTAGGATTTCTACACAGACATAGTTAGGGAGGAGGGATCAATGATAATGGATGAAGTCGATGGGTAGATGAACTTCTCAAAGTGAGGTAGAAGAGATGAAAAGTGAATCAGATAGATGGTGGATCTAATTTTATACACATGTTGCCTGAGGTATGTTTTCACCATGGTACTTTTCCAAGGAACATGATTTCTAAGTTTTCACCATTGGATGCTTATTTATCTTTAGTTTTTTTTGGTATTTTCTGATTTTAAGAGGATGAGACTCCCTAATAAACTACCAATAGAAGCATTTCAAATGTATGATGTTGATATGATTAGGGATAGGATTTCTTTATGGTGATGTAAGCTAAAAATATCCATATCCAAACTTAGTTGTGACAACATAAATGTTCAACCAATTAGGCTCAAAATTTCTTCTCTCTTCTTGGTTCTGAAGTTTCTTCTGATTTTTCTGTAGGAAAAGGTCACCAACTTCAAACTCATAGGGTTTTATCTTTGTATTATACTATAATTAAAGTCAATTTTGATACACACAGAGATGATTTAAGGCATTGGGGAACCTCTCATCAAGTAGTTGAAGCTCTTTCAAGCAAGAAAATTGGTATTCTTCATCAAATAAAAAATTCTTCACATAGATTATAAGGGAAGGGATATCAGTCTCAATATGGAGGATGACTTCAGTACAATAAACAAGGGAAAATAGAGTGGCTCTAGTGGGTGTGCAAATGTGAGTGTGGTATGCCTATAGGGAAGGATTCAACTTTATATTCCAGTCATGTCCAATATCATTGATTATTTTCTTGAGGATTTTAATGATGGTTTTATTCATAACCTTAGCTTGTGGGTAGTATCTAGTGAAATAATATTGTTTAATGCCAAACTTCTTACATAGTTTGGTTACATCATTATTATTGAAATGGGAGCCATTATTAGTAATCATGTCTCATGGGATACCATAGTAGAAGTTGAGGTAATTTAGGATGAACTTTGAGATCTTCTTTCGATTAGTGTAAGTAAGAGGGATGAATTCAACCCATTTAGTGAAGTACTTAGTGGAAGCTAGGATGTATTTATGGTCATTACAAGAAATAGGATATAATTACCCAATGAGATCAAGTCCCCAATGGAAAAAGGGCCATGGGGTGAGAGTGTGATACAAGAATTGGGAGGGTTCATGTATCAAATTATTGTGCTTCTGGTAGGGCACATATATCTTCATATAATGATAGGTATCTTGTTCCATGGTTGACCAGTAGTTTTGTATGTAACAGTTGCTTTGCCAGAGTGAGACCACTGGAATGGGTCCCAGTGATTCCTTCATGAACCTCTTCCAATGTTGTTTTAGCTTCTTTTGATCCAAGACACCTAAGGAGGGTTCCATTAAAGTTTTTCCAAAAGAGGGTATCACCTAGGATGGTATATTTGGAAGTGTGATGAATGAATGTCTTTTTCTGGTTAGGAGTGAGTTCGAGAAGGATGATCTAATTGTGTAGGTAAGTGTAAATATCTTGGTACTAGGGAGAGTCAGGACCAACAATATCACACACCATTTTAGATTATGATATGTCATAAAGAGGGACCACAAGGTTCTCAATAAGAAACTCACACTTATGACTATTCTCAAACATAAAGATTAAGGATCTAATTGTATCCATTGCATTAGTAGCTTTGTTGTTGGTTTTGGGAATCTATTGGAATTGGATTTCTACAAAGTGTTATCTCAGATCTTCAATCATTTTGTGGTAGGGAAGCATATTATCATCCTTGGTCTGATATTCATCATTAACTTGTCTAATAACAACCTGAGAGTCACCAAAGACAAATAGGCTATGATTTTCCATTGAACAACTATACAAAGTCTTGTAACCAAGGCCTCATATTTTACTATGTTGTTTGTACACACTGTTAGTGATTTTTCTTGTATCTCTCAACTCTAAAAGAGAATGTGAAAACTAGACCTGGGGATCTTCGTCCAGGAACACAAATCTACTTTTTCTTGCAAACTGAGGGGCAAGAAAAGACTAATCGATGAGGATTTTATCCTCCTGCTTCGAGCTCCACACACTCAGGTGGGTACACATAAAACAAGATAAAATATTCATACATATAACTCACTAGCTAAACCTCATTATGCAGATGTGACCATGGATAGTTCTCAGACTTATAAAACATGGGAGTTCAACTCAACTAGTCTTATATAGGATCCCACCTATATGATCTGCTAAGAACTAGGGAAATGGTCAAAGTAACAACAAGGATATTCACCCTTCTTCTCTTCAAACTTGGAGGCTCAGGCAGGCTAACCTATTAGATTCACTTCTACAAGGAATCACCAAAAGCATTTGCACTATTCGATGTAATTTACAAATATTAATGCTCTTAAACTGGAAATGGAAAATGATTTGAATTAATGATTGATGAAGAAAAATGCCAGTCAAGAAAAGACTAGTGCCTTATCTATTGGGCAACATAGTCATACAAATGTGCATTCCCACAAAACCCTAACTCCAAACTCAAAAACCTGAATGAAATGCCTTGCAAACCATTCTTCTCATTTCAATACCTGGGCATCAAATTCATATGCAAACCTAGAATTCTCAGAATTTGAAATCAAGACTTACTCTCTCCTTGAAAGAAACTCAAATTAAAACCCACAGATACCTTATAACTGGTATATTAACATGCCTTACAAGTTAATACACAATAATTAAGACAATACATACAAAGACATCAAACAAGAATTGAACAGGGATTCCATTGTTCTCATTAAAATTCATCTGAAAATGTACATTGCAAGACCATGAACACAAAATAAGACTCCAAAGCCTAGAAGCTACTCCAACAACATAAATTTTAACATCCTTTATAATATAGAGAAAAAT
The DNA here is from genome assembly GCA_027943335.1 of Chamaecyparis obtusa. Lineage (NCBI taxonomy): Eukaryota > Viridiplantae > Streptophyta > Pinopsida > Cupressales > Cupressaceae > Chamaecyparis > Chamaecyparis obtusa. The sequence goes on along the minus strand of BSBK01002954.1, from coordinate 2,356,261 downwards.
TAGCGATATAGCAAAATCAGGTCAGTTACACAGAATTGACAGCTGTCCACTTAGCATCAAAATATCTCCCATATTCCTCACAACTTTGATCTACAACTGATCTTTCTAACTGATCCAAACCCTGCAATCATTTTCCAAACAAATTTATTTGATTATGATGTTGAAATTCAAACCCAAACTACTCTTTCCCATCACTCTAAAACTGAAAATGATGATTGCCAAAAGATTCCTCATTCCCTGCCATTTTCGAAAACATATAACACTCCTATGTTTTGATAAAAAATGAATCTCCAGGCCCTTTTTCCATGAGAGACTCTGTCATTTAAATTTTTGGGCTTTTATCTAATGTTTGGACTATGCACTTATTTTAAATCTTTCTGCACTTTAAATTTGACATTTTTATATTATTTGTGCATTTTATACCACAGGAAGCACCGGAATCTACCAAGTGTCATCATTGGATTTATTGCTCGGATTAACCCAAGGCTAACCACCTTCATTGGGAGAACTGGTGACTAGCTTTGATCTCTTAATATCTGAATGAACTTACTAACCCCAGTTACATCCGGTGATTGGGCGAACACGTCTATCTCTAAATCTCAAAACCAAACCTTAACCTCAGGTTTCATCTAGAGAATGGGCAATTGAACCCATTCTCCCAATCTCAAAATCAAATTGCTTAACTACCAGGGATCCAACGACTCAATGAATATGTCAATATCCAGTTCTTTGAATGTTTGGGCTAACCATCACTTTATCTGGCGATTCGGCGACTAGTGTTCTCGTGATCTCAGAATGAAATTACCTTAACTATCAACACTTGGCAAACTGGTGACCACAACTAGATGACCACCCGCACTGAATCTTTGGATCATCTCCTAACCATCGGTTTGATTGCATGAATGTGCGACTGCTTTCCATGTGTCCACCTAGGGTCCATGTCACTGCCATCACATCTCTAGCAAATTTCCTTACCTGTGGGCCTGTTGGCACGAATCCTAAGGCATCTTCGAGAGTAGTCACAACCATAAAGCCTTCGCTCATCAATCTATTTCATTATGTGAGTGGATTTGGATATATTCACCTCAAATCCTCAATTCTGGATCAATGTGGGACAATTATTCTAAGAGTTTTTAAACTTTCTTTCAAAATGTCTCTAAGTGCCCAGCTGACACGTGCATCAAGGTGGGCCCACAAGGTAGAGGACACACATAGCCTCTCACTTCACTTTCTTTACACTTCATGTGAGTGGACTTGCATTTAAACATTAGTTTTACATGAATACTCGTGAATGTGGGATGCATTTTTCTCAAAGCACAGTCCATATCTCTGCGTTGGTTCCTCCATTTTCTCTTTTGCTTGATGCGCATCTCTTTTGCTAGTATACACACCTCTGTTTATGCAAACATGTATCCTCCAGCCTCTAACTTTACGCACCTTCTATGTTTGACGGGAAGACTCTTTGATTTGATTTACCATGCACCCTCCTGAATTAATACAACATTCAAAGGAGTGTACCCATAAGACTACATTCTCCTATGTCATCCGAAGCATCTTACCCATAGCAACATGAATGTGTTCCTCAATTAAATCTATTGAGGAAAACATTTTAGTGATTGGATGCTCCACCCTTTGCTCGTGAGCCTTCAACTGATTACTTACCTCACGTTGCTGGTATCCCACATTAAGTTTGGACACAAAGAAAGTGTGCTAGCTTTGTTTTAACATTGGGAGTGCTCCATTGCATGTCACACACTACGGCCCTTCTTGCTACTTACTGTGCATTTTCCTAGGCAGAAAACACTATAAATTTGAGGCTCTGCACATGTATTGCAAACAAGGACTCTAGAGATAGAATTTATGGGTGGCTCCCCCTTGCAATTTCTCAAACGGGCCCCTTGGGCAGCAAGTTGCCTCCATATACTTCACGCTAGCATCCATCACTCTTAACGGCCCCCCTCTACATTTTTGCATGGGCTTCCAACTTCATGTGTGACCTGCAACATTTTCTTTGTTTGATTGGCAACTTACAATTCTCACGCACCATTTCAAACGGTTTGGACTCAAACTTCATTTATGCCGGTTTTATTTTAATACTCAAAATGTGCCTCCCTATGTAAGTGCCTCTTAGTTAACACACTTCTCTTGGTGTGCAATCCACTCGTGCTTACTGGCTACTCACACTTCAAACTAATGTGAGCCCCCTATAGTGCTTTACGCTGGCCCTTCTCTTTCATTACATAGGCCTCCACTTGTGTTTTAAAGTTTCAATGTGTGACTAGATGCATATCATATGTAGGTCTCTGCTAGTTCACACAAACACCCCTTTTAGCTTATTGATCCTCATTTGTTGATTGACTGACAACTCACAAATGCAGGTTCCCTATTCATTGCATAAGCTCCCATTCATGCGCTGCCTGCCAAATGACTGGCATAATTATTTTGGACTTGCGCATCAAAACTCTGCCATTAGAGCCACCATTGATTCAACATAATTTTTTGTTCCATCAACAAGGTTGGAAGAAGCCAAAGCAACCATGTTCCCCTCTTTGGGACTTTTATTGATATAGACATTGACTAGTCACAAGCTACCTTTTTGAAACAACCTTTATATATTCAAAAATAGTGATCTGAACAATAGCAATTAGCCTATGGAACCGGCTTAGAAAACTAACTGATTCAAGTAACCAGAATGTGGCGCTGGGCGCACATGTTCCACAATTAACATTCTTCCATACTGCAAAGTGTAATCTGATGAAACCAAATAGGTCCAAATATTTTAATCATACAAGTTGCCTCTTCAAAACAATTCTGCAAATTACTCTGTCAAAACAATGAAATGCATCTGGTTCGAACTTTGAAGACAAGTCAAGCAACCCCCTAAAAACCTGAGGTTCTGGATATTGGAAGTATGTTATATGGAGAGAATGAATCCAAAAGGATGACTCATGCTGATCAACCGGTCACATTTGGTAAACCCTTGAAAGTATCCACCTAGAAATACAACACAAGAAAATAAGAGAAATACTGATTTCTGCAAATGAAAAGCATCTGGGGAAGTGTGCATACAAAACCCTCATGATCTGAGACCTTGCAAACTTGAAGTAAATTTGGTTTACAATACAAGGGCACCATTTTCTTGATATGACCAATTAGAGTATTCAAGCTATAACATCGTGAATAGGGCCTCCGACTAAACTATGCAACTAATCTGCATCAAAATGTTAGAAACTGCAAACGGAATCAGATTGGCAAATTAGGCAAATGGATTCATCATGGCCTAAAAATCCTCAGGAGGGTACATCTCCATGTTTTCAATACAAAACAACTTTCAATTATGCTGGACCTCGCACATGGCACAAATTACAAAGCCTCAAAGTAGGCCACTTAGAATTCTAAACAATGCACACTCATAATTTTGACAATCTGCGAATGGAATGGCTCTGGAAAAGTGACTAAACGGGCACATGGGGAGCTAAAAATTGGAATGGTGACTCTCTCTTATGCCTACAACATGATGCCACAATTGGTACATCATTATCAATCACGGGGAAAAAGATACAATCATCTGAAATGGGCCATTTTATACAATTCTGAACATACACAATGCAGAATTCTGGGAACACCTCCAAAAGCCTATCCCCTAAACATGCCAAAACTGAAAACTAAAAGTTCAAACCCACTACATATGTCAAATGAAAGACAATGAACACCCTACCCCAGTGGTTCATTATGAAAAACAACAAGCTCTATTTTCCATGCACCTAAACTAAGCATCTTACAATGATTTCAATACACAAATCCGACACTTGGACAATTTTTGCAAAATATGGAGTCAAAAGATAAACTAAACTTTTGAACTCCAAGAGTGTCTCTGATTGGGGAGGCGTGCCCCATGCGGGCATGTGGAGGATCCAGAATCTTTGGTACAATAGACCACCCAAAGAGAATCAATTTTCTTTTCACTTTCTCAAAACTCCGAACAAGGAACCCCTTACTGAAAGCAAAGACGCAACTGAAAGGAAAGTGACTATACATGAACTTACAATATTTACAAAAAGGATCAAAGCCCCAAAATTCTAATAAGTCTTTACCTCTATCAAATAAATGATTCTCATCTCCATACAACGGAGGCAAACTGAGACTACATGTTTCATCCAGCCAGTCGGAAACATTTTGATCCACTTTCAGCATATCATAGGAAAAATAATCAACACACTCACCATTATTTGACAAGGAAAATCCATCAAGATGCCATAGGTACTGATCATTTTTTGATGTTAAAACATCACACTCTTCATTGTCACTACCATGCTGAAAAAGGAAACACTCCAACTCCACATCATGGCTAGAAACATCAATATTCCGATCATTAGTTTGCAAAGAAGAATAAAACATTTCAATCTCATCACTTTGCAAACTAAAGTAGAACCTCTCAAAACAAATCTCTGATTGCATAAAACCGGAAACATCTTGCTGCTCACAAACTACATCAGCAACATTTAGAAGGGAACAAGATCTGCTAGTGAGTGACTCATTAGTCATTGGCAAATCTGAGAATACACATTCAAATTTATCATATTCTTCAGCATCAAAATGAAAACAAGAACCACAGACAATAGGCTCTTGCAAATCTGAATACTCACTAGTACATTCATCATTGTATTCATAAAAAATAACATGATCAAAATCATCACAATGAAATGTACTATCCCCTTGCATGTCATTTAACTTAAATATAGGAGAAGGAAAAATAGTAAATGTTTCAAACATCATGCCATCATTTGAATCATCTTTGTCAAAACTTATGTCTACCGGGCATGAAATTTTTGAAACAAACTTGGTAGCATACCTCTGAAACTTAGTCTCCAAGAGATCAAAAATTTTCTCACAACTTAGTGAGCATTGAACATTACATTCCATCTCTTCATTCTCACTGTTGATGCTCCAAGTCTCTTCCCTATCTGAAATTGGGACTAAATTCACTTGTTTCTCATTACCTTGTGTGAAGTAACCACTGCAAGAACTATCATCTGCATTATAATCATGTTCTTCATGTTCACACAAAACATCACCAAACTGAAACAAGGGACCATTAACATCATGCTGAGAAAAAGTGAAATCTACAAGCTCAAGGGAATCATTATCAATTGAAGATTCATCTTCTATTCCTTGATAACCGTAAATCTCATCATCAACACAATAACTAGCACTATCAACATCACAAGACTCAGCATCCTCATTACAACTGGAATCCGTGTCTATAAAAGAACTCATCCATTCCTTAACACTTTCTAGTGCTTCATTTTTTAGGGATGCAGTCCAACTGACTGACTCAGGCATACCAAGTTCTAGAAACATCTCAGCATATTGAGATTCTTGAAAATCAAGACCCACAGGAAGTTCACTACATGTAACAAGAAATTTCTTGTAATAAGACAATGTAGACTCCTCTTTTCTTTCTCCTATTGCACATATTAACATTAGTATGCAATTATGCTAAATTTTTTGATTTATCAAATAAAGTTCATCATTATAACTCTCTAAATCTGACTGAAAACTTTCAGATCTAGAAGCATCCTTACTTATCAAAGCTGGGAACTCCATTTTAACTCACTGACAAACAATAAAGCTTGTTCTCATGACAATATTTCTATCCAAATTCATGCAACCACTGACTTCACTAAACATCAACATATTTCTAATACTCTTTAGAAACTGAATCTTCTATCCAGAAATATGGCATGAACTTTCAGACTAATTTCCATTTTCACTAGTGACTTATTCACCTATTTAGGGACTATTTTTACTTTGATAAATGATTACCTGGAAGTGCTATTGCTGGTGTAAAATACTGATCTGAAGCCTTCCTCAAATCACCTTTCACATATTTTTAGAGTCGCCACCTCTTTGAAGAGGACCAATTCTGAATCAGCTGAGAACCTTTATCTCAAATCTGAACCATCTTTACCAGCAAACACAAAACAACTTCACAGGATGCACTATTTGTCAGGATCATAAAATAAATTGCAATTTCATTTTACAAAATACTGATCAAATAGAGATTTAGATTCACGACTCACATTCAGTGAGAAGATATAACAATTTTTGAAAAGAACTGGCTCTATGATCACTTAACCAGACTCTGGGATGATTCAGCCAAGCAAGGAATTGAGCATCTTAAACTTGCTGTCATTTATCTTGTCCCTAGTAGATTCACCAATTTGTTAGTGATTTTTCTTGTATCCCTCAACTCTAAAAGAGAATGTGAAAACCAGACCTAGGGATCTTCGTCCAGTAACACAAATCTACTTTTTCTTGCAAACTAAGGGGCAAGGAAAGACTAACTGATGAGGATTTGATCCTCCTTCTTCGAGCTCCACACACTCAGGTGGGTACACCTAAAATAAGATAAAATTTTCATACATATAAATCACTAGCTAAACCTCATTATGCAGATGCGACCGTGGATAGTTCTCAGACTTATAAAACAAGGGAGTTCAACTCAACTAGTCTTATACAAGATCCGACCTATATGATCTACTGAGAACCAGGGAAACTATCAAAGTAACAACAAGGATATTCACCCTTTTTCTCTTCGAACCCAGAGGCTCAGGCAGGATAACCTATTAGATTCACTTCTATAAGGAATCACCAAAAGCACTTGCACTATTCAATACAATTTACAAACATTAATGCTCTTAAACTGGAAATGGAAAATGATTTGAATTAATGATTGATGAAGAAAACTGCTAGTCAAGCAAAGACCAGTGCCTTATCTATTGGGAAACAGAGTCATACAAATGTGCATTCCCACAAAATCCTAACTCCAAACTCAAAAACTTGAACGAAATGCCTCGCAAACCATTCTTCTCATTTCAATACCTGGACATCAAATTCATATGCAAACCTAGAATTCTCAGAATTTGAAATCAAGACTTACTCTCTCCTTGAAAGAAACTCAAATTAAAACCCATAGATACTTTATAACTGGTATATTAATATGCCTTACAAGTTAATACACAAGAATTAAGACAATACATACAAAGACATCAAACAAGAACTGAACAGGGATTCCATTATTCTCATTAAAATTCATCTAAAACTATACATTACAAGACCATGAACACAAAATAAGACTCCAAAGCCTGGAATCTACTCCAGTAGCATAAATTTCAATATCCTTTACAACTGAGATAAAAATTAGAGATATAGCAAAATCAGGTCAGTTACATAGAACTAACAGCTGTCCACTTAGCATCAAAATATCTCCCATATTCCTCACAACTTTGATCTGCAACTGATCTTTCTAATTGATCCACACCCTGCAATCATTTTCCAAAAAAACTGATCTAATTCTGATCTCAAAATTCAAACCCAAACTACTCTTTCCTATAACTTTGAAACTGAAAATGATGATTGCCAAAAGATTCCTCATTCCCTGCCATTTCCAGAAACATATAACACTCTTATGTTCTGATAAAAAATGAATCTCTAGGCCCTTTTTCCGTGAGAGACTCTGTTATTTAAATTTTTGGGATTTTATCTAATGTCTGGACTATGCACTTATTTTAAATATTTCTGCACTTTAAATTTGGCATTTTTATATTATTTGTTCATTTTATACCATAGGAAGCACCAGAATCCACCAAGTGTCATCATTTGATTTGTTGCTCGAATTAACCCAAGGCTAACCACCTTCATTGGGAGAACTGGTGACTAGCTTTTATCTCTTAATATCTGAATGAACTTACTAACCTCAGTTACATTTGGCGATTGGGCGAACATGTCCATCTCTGAATAGTGGAGGTTTGATCAATAAGGTCTGGATAGTGGATAGTCAAAGTGGGGAAAGATTGGGAGATAGTGTTTACGGATATGGATCTGTCATCATTGGTCCTAACCCGACGCTCGAGTTCAAAGGTGATATTACAACTTAAGACATTCAATTTGTGAATAGGCTCAATGTCATTGTGGGAGTCCAATTCAGCCATAGGTGGATCAGACTCAATAGGTTCATCATTTCTCTCTAGACTTACGTTGGGTTCAGGTGCATATTGGTGAATAACATCAACATGTCTCTCTGTAATAAGCTCATCTTCATCTGGTTCTGGAATGGCTCCCCATTCATAGTCATTAGATTCCTCATCTATGCCTCTAGGAAATCTAAGAACATGAGTAAAGTCAGGATGAATACCCCAAGAAGGGTTACCCTCAGATTCTGATTTGAATTCATACTCATGGGAATCTGTCTCAGAATCACTACCACCTTCCTCTTCTTGATTGTTTTCAAGATTAGCTGGTTCTTGTGTGACAACTATCTCTTGATTGATAGTAGGTTCTTATGTTTCTACTACATTAATTCTTTTGACTGGATCATCTTTATCATCAAGAAGGTCTTTGATTTCTTTAGGCAAATGCTCATAAGGGATAAGTTTAGAGCTATCTGAATCACTATCTGATGGTTTGGTTTCTTCTTTCTGAAGAAGAGGTTCTCTTGGTGTGATCTGCTCTATGACATGAGAACAATTACCTTTGAGGTGGAAGGGTTTCTTTTTAAAGCCTAAGCCAACTTTATTTTTATTTTCTCTACCAGTATGTGGGATAGGTACCTCAAGACCTTGTCCTCTTACTCCTAGAGGTCCTTTACCTGGATATCCCATCTTAGCTATCAGTTTATCTCTTGGGCCATATGACTTAGAAGGATCTTTTGGTATTGCTGAGTTACTAGTTTGAATATTATGGGATTCAGATTCATCTTTGTATAGCCATGCAAGCACAACTTCATCCTCTTCAAATTCTTGCTTGGAGACTTGTTCTACTACAAAATGCTTTTTATATGCCTCAAGAGGTTCTTTAGAATATGGTTTGGATTGTTTCAAAGATTGGCCATAAGACTTAGGTGAGATAGGGAGAGATGTCAAAGATAAGACTGGCTGCATAGTATATTCTCCCATACTATTTTCTTTGATATTAACCTCTTTTGCACGATCTTCCATTTTAAATGTGGATGCTTCTTTAGTTGGTTCGATGGAAGATTCTTTGTTATTAGGCACAAGTTTATCTGCACTTTCCTTCAATGTATTGCAAGTGGTGGATATGTCTGCTAGAATAGTGACCTCTCCTCCCTCATAAGGAAATTTCAAGCATTGGTGGAATGTAGAAGGAATAGCCTTCATCTCATGTATCCATGGTCTCCCTAGAAGAATGTTGTAAGCCAAAGGTAGATCAAGAACCTGACATATAGTATCTCTGATAACTAGACCTACTCTGATAGGTAAGACAATGGTGCCTTTAGAAGATCTTTCTTATTCATCATAGGCCTTTATACTTATTTTCTTTCTAGGATCGATAGCCAATTCTGAAAATCCCAATTGTGTGACCAAGCTGTAAGAACAAATGTTTAGACCAGCACCTCCATCTATCAACACACGTTTGACTCTACGGTTTTGTATCGAGACCTCTATATGCAAGGGCTGGTTATGCGGGTGACTCAAGGAGTTGTCATCTTCCTCTGAAAATGAGATATAATATGGGGACGTAAGATGTCCAACCATGGTCTGGAACATGTCTAAATCAAGGTCATCAAGAACATTGGATCCGAGCAAAGCTTTGTCTAGAATGGCTCTATGAGCTAGAGATATTCAAAGCAACTCAAACATGGAGATTTTTCCTTTAGTGTGTTGGAGTTGTTGAACAATGCTATAAGATGTGGGCCTCATATCTTTAGGATTGGAAGATTTATAAACAGCCTTTCGTTTGGAAGCGGAAGAAAGATTGAAGGGCATCTTAGGGACATTTGATGAATCTAGGATTTGTCCATTCAAATGTGCTTGAGCTTGTGATTGAGTAACTACGTTAGCTGAAGTATGATCTCTATCTCTTCACACAATTGTGATGACATTGCAATGTTTAGAGAGACAAGGTTCAACCATATTGATAACAACATTATTTCAAGGGTAAGCATAATTGACCTTTGCCCCCATATTAGGCTAAGAAGATGAAACTTCTTGACCATGTTTCAGAAATGGTTCTATGAATGTTGTATGATCATTATTTCTCTTATGATTGTCAATGGTGATATCTCCCTTATCAATCAGATCTTGAATAGTATGCTTCAAGCGTAAGCAATGATTAGTTTTGTGACCTTTACCTTGATGGAAATCATAGAATTCATTCTCTCTCCACCATTTCAGTTTAGGATCTGGATCAGATTATCGGATCTCAGGCAAGGAGATGATGTTATTAGCTAGCAGAGTTCTCATAGCTAATTCTAAAGATTCTCCAAGAGGAGTGAACGTTCGTTTATTATCAGCAGACCACTTTTTATACTTTGGCTTCTTTTGAGATGATTCAGGCACCTTTTGTTCTGAAGCTTTTATGGCTTGGGTACCAATAGTTAGATTGAAAGCTGGTGCTTTTGATGGGGCACAAATAGTATCAACAACACCATCTATGAAAATGCCTTTATTCTTGTTCCAGTTTTTATTCTTATCTTTAGAACTGGATCCTGATTCGTACTTGTCTTTTTGAAGTGTGATTTCTCCTTTTTTCACAAGCACTTTTTCAATTTTGATCGCATTGTCTACCATTTTATCAAAAGATGTATGAACTTGCATTTGTAAAGGATAGTTGATCTTTGGGACAAGATTATTGATGAAGATTTCTAGTTTCTTGGTTTCTGGAATAGGCCTAGCATATAGAGAGAATTTCTTCCTCCATCTCTTAAGAAATGTTAGGAATGGTTCTCTTGGATATTGCTTGAGATTGCAGATATCAATCATGGTGACTGGATGTTGAATATTGTAGGAGTATTGCTGATAGAACAATTTGATCAACTCCTCAAAAGTTTTGATAGTAGAAGGCAATCTAGAGAACCAATGAATGGCTGCCCCTCCCAGAGATCGAGGAAAGAGACGCATCAGATAGGTTGGTTCGTGCATGAACTCCATAGATTGTGTATAGAATTCTTTGACATGATCTTGAGGATCAGAGTGTCCATCATACTTATCATATTTTGACATCTCCACTCTTTTCGGGAATGGTGGCATGTACAAGTCTTTGTAAAATGGAAAAGGACATAGGGCCTCCATGGAGAACTCCTTGGGTTCCTTTTCTTTCTCAAGGTTATTAAGTTTGACTTGCATGGCATACATCTATTTCATCATAGCTATGAGTGGAGTTTCTTTCTCATGTGTAATGTGTGTGTGTGAAAATTGTACCTGATCTGTAGACACAACACTTCAGTAAAACATTAGAGGTTAGCTATAATTGAAATCATGCAAAATTGAAATCTAATTTAACCAAGTGATTTACTGCCTTCTAGTAGGTGCGAGATTGATGTTCTCAGATTGTAATCAAGATTAGTGACCTAGACGACACCTAAATGAAGGATTTGAATGCAATTGATCTAGATATGAAATATGAATGCAATTAATCTATTTTTTTATATTTTCTATGCAATAAGAATGATAAAAACTGATATGAATCTATGCTAATATGGAAATTGATATGCAATGCTAATCTAGAAATGATATGATATGAGAATAAAGATTCTAACAATAATATGAAAGCAATGAATTTGAAATTGATCTCACAACAATGTTGATTCACAATAAGCTTTGAGCCTTCCAATCGCAATTCTCTAGCGTGATTGTGCAAAATATGAGATGCTTGGATGCAAATTTGAGAGATGAATTATGAAGAGCTGAGCCTTGATTTATAAAAATCCAGGGCTTTGGAGGTGCATGGAAGAAAGCCATAAATCACTCAAATAACTCAGGTTGATTTTTGAGTTATTTTTAAATAAAGGATAATTAACTCACAAAAACATGCAAAAGCTAAGTTTTAATTCAAAATAGAGTTTAGCTTTGATTGATAATTAATAGTTGTCTGCTTTTATGATTGTGCATGTTTTATTTATGAATTAATTTAATAATAAAGTGATTTATTTCCAACTTAACTGCTTTTTGAAATAAAATAATTAATTTATGGGTTAATTAACTATTTTATCAAACTTTTATTAAAAACTATATTATTAAATAATGACAACTTGCTTTAATTAATTAAATAAGAATTTAATCAATTATTCATAGGATAATGGATTTATTGTCAAAATTAAATAATACAATTAATAATAGATAGAATTAAATTTAATTACACAATTAAGTGGAAAATATTAAATCTAATTAATTAAATATGAAAATATTCAATTAATCAAACTTTAGGATAAATGTGATTTATTGCCAAATAATCATTAAATTAAAGATAATTAAGATAATTAGGAATATTACTAGGAATATTCCCCGATGCAGAATTTAAGATAATCAATTATGATTCGATGATGTTTAGATGTGCCTTAGATTAGGACTTTGATGTCGATTTCATTCGATTTGTAGATGTAGGAGGTTAATGAACTTATAGCCCATTTTTGGGGTATTACATTTTGCCCCTCTTTGAATTACTGTGCAAAGCGCAGTGGTTCAAAGACAGTCTATGTTTGATAAAGATATGAAACTGATGTTTGAAATTGATAATTGATATGAGACAGAAGCTGATTGATATTGATTTGATATGAAGATAATAGGTCCTGAATGACCAAAGATAATGTTTACTATAACAGCAAATGAACCTATGATTGTGAAAAAGTGTCAAAACGCCTGATTCCAAACCTTAGGATTACAAAGAAGTGAGTGACCCGTTCTAGACTCGATTGTCTTAGCAGAACTAGTAGGTATCACATCCAAACCCTTCAGTTGCCGAAGAACCAAGGAAAGAACACTATGATCTGATGGTTGCAAAAACTGATACAGTTTACAAGATTAGGAGAATACTAGATTGATATGGATCTTGATGAATCTGATATGCCCCAAGTGATGATAGATTTGCCCCGAGTGATGAGGACTTTTTTGATGAATCAGTAACTAGATGTGATTGTTATCTTGTTTACTGATGAAAGATATTGATTTCCATAAAGATATGATTTAAAATTTGATTACAGACTTTGAATTGATGTGCAATACCATGCCCCCTTCGGGATTAAAATTGAAATCTAAGAAGAAAAGTCAGCGTTGAGAGTTTAGAAGCATGTTAATTGATTTGAGAAGTGGTTAAACACGTTCAAGAACACATTTTGCATCGTTAGAAGGTCCCAAAAGGCCAAGTTTGACTGGGTTTGACCATGAGTTGACCAAGGTTGACCAAGTTGAAATTTTGATAGTTTGATGAAAGCTAATCAGTTAAGTTGAATTCTGGATTTCTGTGAAGATTGAAGGTCGATTATGCAAGCAGTAGACCGTCCTGGTCCCAAAAATTTTAAATCACGATTTTGACATAATAAACGATCTCGGATTTCAATTTTGATCCCGAAAATGGATTCTACTTGCTCTTTCATTGGAGGAACCTTCGTGTGAGATTCAGCTCTTGTTAGACTTGAAGATGGGAGTGGAGAATTGTTTAAGCATTGAAGTTTGTTTAGCCATTGTGAGATCATGCAAACATGCAAAACGCAAAGAGACATGCAAAATGAAATGCAACCTAAGACCTAGGACCTAGTCACTGATCATGTGTCGATTTGTTATCATCATTGAACTTTTAGGTAACCAGATAAATCAATACAATGCCCACTAGCTAAAAAAAACCATAGACATATGAATATTGATTTGTATGCGCAAGAATCAATACAACCCCCACTGGTTAAACAACCATGGATATATGAATATTGATTTTATTTTTGGAATGTCAGATTAGATATAAGTACCAAGGCATAAACGCCAGGATGACCTGAATATCATGTCCATTTTGATATAGAAATTTGTATAAGCCTCAAAACATAAACGTCATGATGACCATAATACTCCTTGCATTGCAAACACATCAAAGAGTCAAGAGATCTTTCTAAATCTAATGTGAATTACCCATAGTGACCCTTTATCGTTCACATCCTTAGGCAAGATTGTGTTCCACAGTAGGAGAAAGAACTTACTCAAAAAGACAATAGTTAGATCAAACTTCTTTGAATTTTCTGGGTATCAATGGTCGAGGTACGCATGGCCATCCAATTCGAGATAGAGGCTCTTATAGTCGGACACCATTTCAATCCGAAATTTCCAAAGTTGTTAGATTTTCACATACAAGTAGAAAACAAAGAAAAGATTATGGCCCCAGTCATCACTCTCTAAATCCTATAAAGGACATCATCGAAGAGCTCGAAGGGACACAATATGCAAAAAACTCAATGCAAATCAGTAAGCATACAAGGAGATAAAAGCATGTAAAAAAAGCATAGATTGTTTTCAGTTTGTTGTTTGATTGCGTTGTTGTAGATGCAAAATCCTTTCTGGAGACAAGACTGACTGACTGACTCACATGAAGCTTCAAAGGACTTTGACTAGATATGATCCATCTAAGATACATGGGAGACCATAGGATATGACATTGATTTCCCCCAAGTGTTAAACATTGATAGGATATAGACACTTGAGCTAGTTGGTGTACAGACCGACTTATTGAAAACTGGAAATGTTGATACAAACCGAGAGATATGTAAAAACTAAAGCAAGATTGAAAGCTGGGAAAGACCAAGATTGTGCTGATAGATTGAGGATTTTGAACAAGTGGCACCCGTTTGCCGGGTTTTCACCATCTTGGCAGAGATTCTATTTTTGCTACCAAGGTGCCTGTTTCCAAGTTTTCACCAAGGCACTTTTTTTTTTTTTTTTCTAATTTTTTTGCGAATCATCAAGGCGCCTATTGCTAGGTTTTCACCAAGATGTTCATTTTTTAGGACTTTTTCTGATTTTTATAATTTTTCAAGACATTTTACCAAGCACTAAATGCCTTAGGTGTAGAATTTCTTCAGATGGAGAACGTTGATTGGTTCTCAGAGCTGTTCTCCTTCAGTCGTTGAGAGTTGATAGGCACCAGAGCCAAAAGTAGTAGTGATAACAAAGGGACCCAACCAATTAGGTTCGAACTTCCCCTTGCGTTCTCGATGTGATTGATTTTTAGGATTTTCTCTCAACACTAGATCACCAACCTGAAATTCTCTGTGTCTGAATTTCTTGTTGTAGCCTCTAGACATTCTTTTATGATACACTCTGAGATGATCATATGCTGCTTGCCTGCGCTCATCTAGTAATTCAAGTTCTTGTAACCTAGACACTCTATAGTCTTCATCAGTGACAAGTCCATGCATTCTGATTCTGAGTGATGGGATTTCAACCTCAATAGGTAGTACCGCTTCAGACCCATAAACTAAAGTGAAAGGTGTAGCCCCTGTAGGTGTTCTGATACTAGTTTTGTATGCCCAGAGAGCTGGATTGATCATGAGATGCCCGTCTCTTCCTATTTTATTCAATATTCTGTGCAAGATTTTCAAGAGATTTTTGTTTGAAGCTTCAGCTTGTCCATTCCCTTGAGGATAGTAGATAGATGACCAATGTTGAGTAATCTTGAATTTGGCACATAGATCATCGAGGTCTTTATTCCTGAATTGCCCACCATTATCTATGATTATGGAATGAGGGATCCCATATCTGCATATGATATAGTTCAAGATGAACATCAATATCTATTTTCCAGTTGCTTGTGTCAAAGGGACCACTTCTACCCATTTTGTAAAATAATCTGTGGTTGTGATTATATGGGTATGTCCATTAGAAGAATGAGGATGAATCATCCCGATAAGATCAAATGCCCATTGATGGAAAGGCCATTGTGTTGTAAAGGGGATTAGATCCCTCCCTGGAGCATGAATTAGGTTGCCATGTACTTGACACTTTTGACAATTCTTAGCAAATTTGATAGCCTCTTTCTCCATTTTAGGCCAATAGTACCCAGCCCTAATAAGTTTTTGAGCTAGTGTTAAACCGTTCGAGTGTGACCCACAAATACCATCATGGACTTCCTCTAATGCACGTTGAGACTCTTCCCATTCTAAACATCTAAGCAGTGTACCATCTAGACCTCATTTGTACAGATCATTACCAATGATGACATATCGGGATGTGGATCGGATAAGGTTTCATTTCTCAAAACGGTTAAAGGACTCAGGGATGATTTGGTCACGGAGATAGGAGAATAGATTTTTGTAGCGAGATGAGTCATAACCTACAACAGTGCAGATCATGCGGGTTTCAGGGTAGTCATATGCAGGATAGGATAGGGCTTCCACCAGGAACTCGTAGCGTAGCTCATGTTCGGGCTACTATAAGAGACTAGATAGTGTCACCATTGCATCGGCATCCTTATTCTCCATTCTGGGTATTTGCTCAAATGTGATAGAGATGAAGTATTTCTTTAAATCATCTACCATTCTCTTGTAAGGAATGAGCTTTTCATCTTTGGTTTGGTACACATCATTGACTTGATGGATAACCAATTGTGAGTCTCCATGGATGTGCATCTCTGTAATTCTCCACTGTATTGCCATTTTCATACCATTGAGAAGTGCCTCATATTCAGCAATATTGTTTGTGCAAGGAAATTTTAGTTTGAATGCTTTGGGTATCGAGTATCCTTGAGGAGTGATGAACAATATGCCTGCTCCAGATCCATTCTGTGTGTAGGAGCCATCAAAGAATAACTGCCATGCTCTAGAAGAGAGGTGCATGATAGAGGAATCAGGAAATTCCATTTGCATGGGTGTATCATCAAACAGTGGTACTTCAGCTAATTGATCAGTAATGACCTGTCCTTTGATAGCTTTTCTTTCAACATATTCAATGTCAAATTCGCTCAAGAGCATGACCCATTTAGCTAGTCTACCTGTGAGGGCATCTTTGCTTAGGAGATATTTCAGTGGATCAATTTTAGCTACCAAATGAGTAGTATGAGCTAACATGTAGTGTCTCAGTTTCTATGATGCGAAGATCATAGCTACACATGCCTTCTCTATCATTGAGTAGTTCTTCTCATAGGCCACTAAAGTTCTGCTGATATAGTAGATGGCTCTTTCTTTCTTGTTCTCATCATGCTGTGCTAGGAATGCCCCCAGTGATGTATCTGTTGCGGAGACATATAATATTAATGGCTTCCCATGAATAGGAGGCATTAAGATAGGAGGATTCGAGAGATAATTCTTGATATGATCAAAATTCTTTGCACAGTCTTCATTCCAGGCAAAGGTCACACCTTTATGTAATGTCTTTGTGAAAGGTTGTGATATGTCAGCTAACTGTGATATGAATCTTCTGATGGACTATACTCTCCCTTGAAAAGTTCGCATTTGACTGATATTCTTGGGAGGTTGCATCTCTATGATAGCTTTCACCTTAGCTGGATCAACCTCAATACCTTTTTGGAGATGATGTATCCTAGGAGCTTTCCAGAAGTGACTCCAAAAGCACACTTTTTAGGATTTAGTCAAAGACTAAATTTTTCCATTCTATCGAGGATCATGCTCAAGTCTATTAGATGTTTAGTTCTAATCATGGATTTTGCCAAGGTATCATCCATGTAATCCTCCATTGTTCTATGCATCATATCATGAAAAATAGATGTCATTGCTCTTTGATATGTAGCTCCAGCATTTTTGAGTCCGAATGGCATAACATTCCAATAGAAGGTTCCCCACGCACATGTGAAAGCTATTTTCTCTTGATCTTCTGGAGCAATTTTTATTTGGTTGTACCCAGAAAAGCCATCCATTAAGGAATACATTTCATAGCCCGCAGTCATGTCCACTATCATATCAATGTTAGGCAGTGGAAAATCATCCTTAGGGCATGCTCTGTTCACATCTCTGAAGTCCATGCACACTCTGATTGAACCATCTAGTTTTGAAATAGGTACAATGTTAGAGATCCACTCAGCATAGTCTATGACATGGATGAATCCAGCTTTGAGGAGTTTTTCTAGCTCTGCTTTGACTAAGAGTGCCACATGAGGATGCATCTTTCTCAATTTCTATTTGACTGGTTTTACCCCAAGAGTAATGGATAGATGGTGCATGATGAGATTGGGATCTAATCCTGGCATATCTAAATATTTCCATGCAAAGTTGATCTTTTTTTCTGATAAGAATGTAGTGAATTTCTATTTCTCTTCTTCTGATAAGGATTGTGATACATGTACCAATTGTGGTTCCTCTATTGTACCCAAATTGATGGATTGAGTGGGTTCAATCAGAACTGGAGATCTATCCTGTAAATGACTTGGAAGGACATCAAATATCTCATC
Source organism: Chamaecyparis obtusa (assembly GCA_027943335.1). NCBI lineage: Eukaryota > Viridiplantae > Streptophyta > Pinopsida > Cupressales > Cupressaceae > Chamaecyparis > Chamaecyparis obtusa. The sequence continues at coordinate 2,338,081 of BSBK01002954.1, read as the reverse complement.
TGCAGGCACCTCAGAGAGGTTTTCACCTTTAGATACGTCTTTTCTTTTTACTTTTGTAGGTTCTGAGACTACCACGAAGTGGTTTTCACCCTCAGAACTCTTTTTTTTTTTTTATTGTTATTCTTTTGACTAAGATATTTGATATCCGACTCGGTCATGCTGACACTCAGTTCGCTGATGGAAGTCCTCATAGGCTCGACTACATTGAGGTAGCAAGCAAGGGCATAGTCATTTGGAAAGGTGTAGATATCATGGCTCGGGTTCATGGAAGTTCGGTCAATAAGATCAGGGTGTTGGATAGTTAAAGTGGGAAAGGCTTGGGATATGGTGTTCACAGACATGGATATGTCATCATTGGTCCTAACCTAACGCTCAAGTTCAAAGGTGATATTACAGCTCAAAATGTTCAATTCGTGAATAGGCTCAACATCATCATGGGAGTCCTCTTCAGCCATAGGTGGATCAGACACGTTAAGTTCATTATTTCGCTCTAGACCTATGTTGGGTTGAGATACATATTGGTGAATAACATCAATATATTTCTCTATTATAAGCTCATCTTCTTCTAGAATGGCACCCCATTCATAGTCATTTGACTCAGCTTCTGATTCAGGATCTCTAGGAAATCTTAGAAAATGTGTGAAATCAGGATGAATACCCCAAGAAGGATTACCCTCAGTCTCTGACTTGAATTCATATTCATGGGAATCAGTGTCTGAATAACTACCCCCTTCTTCTTGATCAGTTTGATTGCCTTCGAGATTAGCTGGTTCTTATGGTGCAACCATCTCTTGTGCTACAGTAGGTTCTTGTGTTTCTACTACATTGATTTGCTTTATTGTATCATTTTCCATGTCAAGAAGATTTGTGATTTCTACAGGTAATTGTTCATAGGGGATAAGCTCAGAGCTATCTGAATCATCATCAGAGGGTTCTATTTCTTCTTTCTTAAGAAGGGGTTCTCCTAGTGCAATTTGTTCTATGACATGAGAACAACCACCTTTGAGATGATAGGGTTTCTTCTTAAAGCCTAAGCCACCAGTATCTTTGTTGGCTCGACCAATATGTGAAATGGGTTTCACAAGACCCTTTCCTCTAATTCCTAGAGGTCCTTGACTAGAATATCCCATCTTGGCTATCAATTTGTTCCCTGGACCATATGAATTAGAAGGGATTGTAGGTGCTATAGATTCACTAGGTTGAACAATTTTAGATTCAGAATCCTCTTTGTATAGCCATGCCAGCACAGCTTCATCCTCTTCAAATTCTTGTTTGGATACTTGCTCCACCACAAAATTTCTTTTGTATGCTTCCATAGGTTCCTTAGGTTCTGATTTAGACTGCTTCAAGGATTTTCCATATGACTTAGGTGAGATTGGGAGAGATGTCAGAGACAAGACTGGCTCTATAGTGTATTCTCCCATCCCATTTTCTTTGATATTGATCTCTTTAGCAATGTCTTCCATCTTGGATGTGGAAGCCACATTTTGTTGCTTGATGGAAGATTCTCTGTTATTGGGAACAAGCTTATCAGCACTTTCCTTCAATGTATTGCAACTTTTACTCAGATCTGCTAGGATAGTAACTTCTACCCCTTCATAGGGAAATTTCAAGCATTGATGGTACGTAGAAGGAATAGCTTGCATTTCATGTATCCAGGGTCTCCCTAGAAGGATATTGTAAGCCAATGGCAGATCAAGCACCTGACATGTGGTATCTTTGATGACCGGACCCACTCAGATGGGTAAGACAATGGTGCCTTTAGAAGATCTTTCCTGTTCATCATAGGCCTTTATGGTGATCTTCTTTCGAGGATCAATAGCCATCTCTGAGAATCCCAACTGTGTGATTAAGTTGTAAGAACAAATGTTGAGGCCTGCGCCCCCATCTATCAACACCATTTGACTTGATGGTTCTGGATCAAGACTTCTATGTGTAAGGGCTGATTATGTGGGTGACTCAAAGAGTTGTCATCTTCCTCTGAAAAGGAGATATATTGCGGAGACATTAGATGACCAACCATAGTCTGGAACCTGTCTAGATCTAGGTTGTCAGGAACATTAGAGCCGAGCAAAGCTTTGTCTAGGACATCTCTGTGAGCTGGGGATATTCGAAGTAACTCAAACATAGAGATTTTGGCATTGGTATGCTGGAGTTGTTGGATGATGCTGTAAGATGTAGGTCTTGTATCCTTTGGATTAGAAGATTTCAAGGCAGCCTTCTGTTTAGAAGCAGATGTGAGATTGAAAGGTATCTTAGGGACATTAGATGAACTTGGTGTTTGTCCTTTCAGATGAGCTTGAGCTTGTGATTTGGTAACCGCATTAGCTGAGGAATGATTTCTATCTCTTCGTACAATCGTGATGACATTGCAGCTCTCAGAGAGACATGGTTCAACCATATTGATGACAACATTATTTCCAGGGTAGGCATAGTTGACTTTTGCCCCCATGTTAGGCTGAGAAGTGGAAACTCCCTTGCCATGTTGTGGAAATGGTTCTGTAAATGTTGTGTGATCATTATTGCTGGTAGGATTATCAATCATGATGTCCCCTTGATCTATCAAGTCTTGAATGGTATGCTTCAAGTGGAAGCATCCATTAGTTTTGTGGCCTTTAGTCTGATGGAAAGCACAGAATTCATTATCTTTCCACCAATATGGTTTTGGATCCGGATCAGGGTTTCAGATTGGTGGTAAAGAGATGATGTTATCAGCTATCAGGGTTCTCAGGGCAGATTCCAAAGATTCTCCCAAGGGAGTAAATTTTCGTTTATTATCCCATCGTTTGAATGGCTTCTTTGGAGATGGTTTAGCAGATTTTTGCTCTGAAGCTTTAATGGCTTTGGTGCCAAGGGTGAGATTGTAGGTTGGTGCCTTTGATGGGGTGCGGATAGTGTCAACAACACCATCAGAGACGATACCTTTGTTTCTATTCCAGCTCTTGTTTTTATATTTTGAGCTAGATCCAGATTCAGACTTGTCCTTTTGAAGTGTGATTTCTCCTTTCTTGACAAGTACTTTTTCAATCTTGATTGCATTATCCACCATTTTATCAAACGATACTTGATCTTGAATTTATAATGGATAATTGAGCTCTGGAACAAGGTTATTGATAAAGATTTCAAGTTTCTCCATTTCAGGAATTGGTCTAGCATATAGAGAAAACTTCTTTCACCACCTCTTGAGAAAAGTTAGGAATGATTCCCCTGGATATTGCTTGAGGTTACAGATATTGATCATGGTAATCAGATGTTGACTATTGTAGGAATATTGTTGATAAAACAATTTAATCAATTCCTCAAAAGTTTTGATCATAGAAGGTAATCTCGAAAACCATTGAATGGATGCTCCTCCCAAGGATCTAGGAAAAAGATGCATTAGATAGGTCAGTTCATGCATGAATTCCATGGAGTGCGTACAAAACTCTTTGACATGATCTTGAGGATCAGAGTGTCTGTCATATTTGTCATACTTTGGTATCTCCACTTTCTTTGGAAATGGTGGCATATACAAGTTTCTGTCAAACGGAAAAGGACATAGGGCCTCCATGGAGAGCTCTTTATGTTCCTTCTCTTTCTTAAGATTGTTAAGTTCAACTTGCATAGCATGCATCTGTCTTGTCAAAGATGTGAGTGGAGTTTCTTCCTCATGTGTGATGATATCTTCAACATTGAAGTGAGGAGAAAGTTTAGCTCCTTCTTGGGCTAATTGTAAAAAGTATGCCTCTCTATCCACTTTCAAGAAATGCCTCATCATTCTTTTGAATTCATCGTCATTCTGATAGTGATGGATTTCAGAGGGTGTAGGTTCTTGGTCAGCATTATGTTGAGAATGGGGTCCTTGGGATCCTCCTCCTAGAGAACCGTGGTTTGTCCCTGCTTGAGACATGATAGGATTTTTTGGACTCTCTAGAATAGATTGAGGAGGAGTTTGCTAATTACCTCTGTGAGTTGATAGAGGAGGTAGGTAACCAGTTTTTAATCAAAAGTTACCGAGACTGTCATCTTCATAGATATCAGACTTGATGAGTTGTTCAAGAGTTGGATCCGGGGTATTGGGTAAAAGTAAGTTCTAAGATGTTTCTTCTGATTTCTTGTGTTAAGAAGCTCTAGTCTCCACCATTAACTTTGAATGAAATAGAAGAAAAGGATGAAGACAACTAAAGATCTATTTGATTCGAGAAAATCGGATGACGCAACCTTATCAAGATTATGATTGTTTTGAAGATCTGATGAGATGTGGGTGAAGGAAACTGTGCCCTAGATGTATGGGATAGATCGCCCAAAATATAGCGGACATGAGTTCCCAACACTTAGTCTATTTTTGAAGATAGATTGAAGATTGATAGTTATGACAAGGTTTTGACATGAGATAAAAAGGACTCAAATTGATCAAACAGAAGTCTAGATCAGATTCAAAAGATCAATCTCAGAAAATGGTAGAATGCTCAATAGCTACTGCTCTGTTCCTGACATAATGATATTTTTGACAGATTCTGGAACTAGGTTGAAAACATTGGATATCTTGCAATTTGACAATTTCTGACAACTCTCTCAAATTTTTCCAAACGACACTCTGCAGACTCGTACGACACTGGGTAGTCTATGAAATGACAGTTGCTAAACTCATACGATAGTTGGGTAGTAATGAAACGACAGTTGACAAAACTCGTACGACAGTTGCTAACAGGGTTTTGACTTTCTTGAATTTGTTGGTTTGAAAACTCGTACGACACTGGGTTCTCAATCATACGACAGATGGGCAATACTGAAATGACACTTGACAAAACTCGTACGACCTTTGACTTCCTAAAATGACTTTTGACTCCAGAAAGAATTTTACGTCAAATTTTGCAAAACTTAAGGTTTTCAGTTTTGGATTGTTTGCAAATTGTACTGTCCAAATTTTGAAGGTTATACCAGATTTGATCATTTTTAATAGCCAAGCAGATAAACAAGTGCACAGAATAGCAAGCAAGTGATTCCGAGCACATCTGAAAACAATGAACAAGGGCAAAAGCAACCTTGCGCATGAACAATCAAGTGACCAAATTGTGCTAATCCCTGAGAGTACTAATTGTGTATGTTCTAAAAAGTTTTGCAATAACACACATATACCTGAGAATGAAAAATTGGCCTCTCTAGGGTTTTTAGTAATGGTTTGACTCTGCAACTTTTATGATTCAAAGGGGTGAACTCCAATCCCGGTGCACCAGGGTTTTGACACAGTCCGAGAACTTAATCTTCAAGAGCTGCTAGGGAGATCTGACAACCCAACAATGAACCATACCCATGGAGATTTCTTCCACAAGGACATTTATATAGCGGCTGTCACTACCACATCTGAAATAGCTATGACCGCTTGAGGTTCCGTCAACATAGTTTTCCCTGTGAAGGGATCATTTGCTACGGTTAACCCTCTCTAAAGGTGACTCACAGATTTATACCACAAGGGGACTTGGCTCCAGATTCAAGGTTTTGACACCTCTTCACTTTTAACCCAAACAAAGCAAGTAGATGAATCCGACACGCTAAGACAAAGTTTGTTTCACCAAGGTTTTTGATATCAACTCCACGTGATCTATCAACCTCTTCGGGGAGAGAATGTATCAATCAATAAGAGAAGACGCACTGACCAATTTTGATTCACCAAAGCTCATGATATCAACCCTACGTGATCTATCAACCTCTCCAGAGAGAGAATGTATCGATCAATAAGAGAAGATGCACTAACCAAGTTGAATGTGAAACGCACTAAGTATCCTCCCTACCTACAAGGATTCCGTCGTCAAGGAAGGATTTCGCTAGGAATCCAATCTCTCAAGAATCACGAATAGTGTTCATAGGGCCTAATTACTATGTGAGCACAGATGTATGGTCCCAAAGAAAATCTACCAAAAGCATCCAAAAAGTAGAAAGAGGAACACTTAACGCTTAAAGAAAATATGAGATGAGTCCACAAGGTGGAACACTTAACACCTCACACAAGCTGAAAATGAGTCCACAACTTAGAAAACAAGTGAGTTCCTAAAAGCACAAAAGGGTTGCCAAGTGGAACACTTAATGCTTCTGTCCTATTGACCCCTCCCCTTTATGGCGCTGAGATTGCAACCACGGGGCAGAAATGAGGGGCCGGCAGATTAGCGAGTCCAATAACCCAAGATAGCAATCAAGATCAATCACAAGTATTCTAAGACTACTTAATGAATCCTTAAGGGATCACAACCTAGTATCAAATTATGCAAGTGTGTAGAAATAGATCAAAAGCATAAAAAGATGCACACAAGCTTGACACGTGAGAGATTTATTTTAAGTCCAAATTGAAATGTTTTCAGAACAAGGAGAATACCTCGTGATCCTCGCAATGCGCTTAGTAGATTTTACCTGATTTTTAGCAATTATTGCTCTTTTCCCAATCAAAATCAGCAGAAATCAATCAGAAACAGTAAATTTCAATTGTTAGGGTTAGCTGTCAGTCAAAATCCGAAAATCAAATCTGACAAACTGTCTGCAAAAATGAAATGACAATTGAAATCTGATACCAATACTTGTACGACAGTGGGTATGCTCCCAGACGACAGTCCAGAAACTCGTATGACACTGGGTATGCTACCATACGACTGTTGAGCTCCCAAACGACAGTCGGTATGTAACGAAACAAGTCTCAATCTGATAGACTGTCGTACGACAGTGGGTCCAATATCATATGACAGTGGGTATGCTCCCATATGACATTTGTCAGAAACTCGTACGACAGATGTACGGACAAAAATTAAAAATCATAATTTTGCACAGATCCCGAGAAGAAAAAGATAGAAATTGATAGAATTGAATTGGAAACCCATTTCAGGGCCCCACGATGGGTGCCAGAAATGTGTGTGTGAAAATTGTACCTGATCTGTAGACACAACACTTCAGTAAAATATTAGAGGTTAGCTATAATCGAAATCATGCAAAATTGAAATCTAATTTAACCAAGCGATTTACTGCCTTCTAGTAGGTGCAAGATTGATGTTCTCAGATTGTAATCAAGATCAGTGACCTAGATGAAACCTAAATGAAGGATTTGAATGCAATTGATCTAGATATGAAATATGAATGCAATTAATCTATATTTTTTATATTTTCTATGCAATAAGAATGATAAAAACTAATATGAATCTATGCTAATATGGAAATTGATATGCAATGCTAATCTAGAAATGATATGATATGAGAATGAAGATTCTAACAATAATATGAAAGAAATGAATTTGAAATTGATCTCACAACAATGTTGATTCACAATAAGCTTTGAGCCTTCCAATCGCAATCTCCAGTGTGATTGTGCAAAATATGAGATGCTTGGATGCAAATTTGAGAGATGAATTATGAAGAGCTGAGCCTTGATTTATAGAAATCCAGGGCTTTGGAGGTGCATGGAAGAAATCCATAAATCACTCAAATAACTCAGGTTGATTTTTGAGTTATTTTTAAATAAAGGATAATTAACTCACAAAAATATGCAAAAGCTAAGTTTTAACTCAAAATAGAGTTTAGCTTTGATTGATAATTAATAGTTGTCTACTTTTATGATTGTGCATGTTTTATTTATGAATTAATTTAATAATAAAGTGATTTATTTCCAACTTAACTACTTTTTGAAATAAAATAATTAATTTATGGGTTAATTAACTATTTTATCAAACTTTTATTAAAAACTATATTATTAAATAATGACAACTTGCTTTAATTAATTAAATAAGAATTTAATCAATTATTCATAGGATGTTGGATTTATTGTCAAAATTAAATAATACAATTAATAATAGATAGAATTAAATTTAATTACACAATTAAGTGGCAAATATTAAATCTAATTAATTAAATATGAAAATATTCAATTAATCAAACTTTAGGATAAATGTGATTTATTGCCAAATAATCATTAAATTAAAGATAATTAAGATAATTAGGAATATTGCTAGGAATATTCCCTGATGGAGAATTTAAGATAATCAATTATGATTCGATGATGTTTAGATGTGCCTTAGATTAGGACTTTGATGTCAATTTCATTTGATTTGTAGATGTAGGAGGTTAATGAACTTATAGCCCATTTTTGGGGTATTACATAACGATATCTTCAACATTAAAGTTGGGAGGAAGTTTAGCTCCTTGATTAGCTAATTGCAAAAAGTATGCTTCTCTATCCTCTTTCAAGAAATGCTTCATCATTCATTTGAAGTTATCATCTTTTGATATTGAGCAATTTTTTCAGGTGTGGGTTCCTGATCTGCACCATGTTGAGATTGAGCTCTTTGAGAGCCAAAGGTTGTCCCTGCTTGAGACATGGTGGGAGTTCTATCTGGGATAGATTGATGAGGAGTTTTTTGATTACCTCCGTGAGTTGATGAAGGAGGAATGTAACCAGTTTTTAATCGAAGGTTGCCAACACCGTCATCTTCATAAAGACTAGAATTGTAGAGTTTCTCAAAAGTTGGACTTGTGTTAGTAGACAAAGCTCCGATGTTAAGTGCTTCTCTCAATTTCTTACGAGGGGAAGCTCTAGTTTCCACCATTAACCTTGGGTGAAGTAAAAGAATAAGATGAAGACAACTGGAGAATGAATTGAATCAAGATAAATAGATGATGCAACCTTGTCAAGGTTTGATTGATTGAAGCATAAATTTGATTTAAATGAGGGATACTATGCCTTGGATGTATGGGTAGATGCCCAGAAGATAGCGGACAAGATATCACAACACTTAGTCATTTTGATGATTGATTGAAGATTGATAGCTATGACAAGGTTTTGACACAAGATGATAAAGACTCAATCGATTAAATAGAAGGCTAAATCGGATTCAAAAGACCACTTTAGGAAAATGGTTGGATTCTCAGTATTCATTGCTCTGTTCCTGACACAGTGATTTGTTTGATAGATTCTGGAAATAGGTTGGAAAAGCTGGATATCTAGCAATTCTGACAACTTTCTGGCAACTTTTCAAAATTTCTCAAATGACTTTCTGCAGGTTTGTATGATAGTGGATATAGCATGAAATGACAATTGACAAGCTCGTACGATAGTTGACAACAGGGAAATTGACTTTTGAAAATGACTAGCAGGAACACTCGTACGACAATATACTAGTTACCATACGATAATAAGGTGGTAATGAAATGACTCTTGACCAAAACTCATACGATTTTTGACTCCAGAAAGGAATTTCACTTCAATTTTTGCAAATTGTTGGGTTTTCAGTTTCAAATTATTTGCAAATTTCAATGTCCAGATTTGAGGATTGTAACAGATTTGTTCATTTTCAGTAACCAGATAGATAAGAAAGCATGCAAAACAACAAGTAAGTGATTTCAAGCATGTTTGAAAACAATGAACAAGGGAAAAAGCAACCTTGTGCATGAACAATCAAGTGACTTATTTGTGCTAATCCTTAGAAGTGCTAATTATGTATGTTCCAAAAAGTTTTGCAATAATGCACATATTCCTAGAAAATGAAAATTTGGCCTCACTAGGGTTTTTAGTAATGGTTTGACTCTGCAACTTTTATGATCGAAAGGGGTGAACTCCAATCCCGACACACTAGGGTGTTGACACAGTCTGAGAATTTAATCAATCAGGAGTTGCTAGGGAGATCTGACAACCCAACAATGAACCACACCTATGAAGATTTCTTCCACAAGGACATTTATATAGTGGTTGTCACTACCATGACGAAAATGATAATTACTGCTTGAGGTTCCATCAACGTGGTTGACCCAATGAAGGGAATGTCCACTATGGTTAACCCTCTCTAAAGGTGACTCACAAGATATACCACATGGGGACTAGATCAGATTCAAGGATCTAGGTTTATGGTACTATCCAAAAAGTAAGTAGAGCATAATCCCCTAGCCTCTTCACTTCACCAAAACAAAGTAGACAGATAAATCTGACACGTTAAGACCAAGATTATCTCACAAAGATCTATGATGTCAACCCATTACACTAATACATTTGGGGTGAAATTGCGACGGCCATTTGCGACGGCAGGCAAATGTCATGTGGTTTTGCTCTTTTTTTTTCAAATATAGCCCGACACCGTCGCAATTTGCGACGACAATACATTTGTCAATGTCGCAATTGCGACGTTGTCGGGATATAAGCGCAAAATTTAAAAGGAACGTTGTCATGTGTGTTTTCAACAGCGCCGTAACCCTCCACGAAATCACATCAGGATATAACGGAAAACAAAATAAGAACGTTGTCATTTGTGTTTTCAACAGCACCGTAACCCTCCGTGAAATCACATCGGGATATAAGGGCAAAAAAAACAAGAACGTTGTCATTTGTGTTTTCAACAGCGCCGTAACCCTCCGCGAAATCACAGCTACAATTTCTGAGTACGTTGGGTTTATTTTTCTTTTGTCATTATTATGTAATCTGGTATTCAGCTGTTAGAGAGCTAAAATACCCAGAAATGAGGACATATCTATGTTGAATTTATTGTTAGTGGCTTTGGTTATTTAGAAGTTTAATTTTATTTGTTCATCTTTCAAGCACAAACGTTTTGTGGACCGTAACATCTTCATTGTTTCAGGTATGCAGTGAAACAGCCCTAACTTGCAATTGCGATGTTGTTGGGATATAAGGGAAAAAAAAAAGGAACTTTGTCATTTGTGTTTTCAACAGCACCGTAACCCTCCGCGAAATCACATCGGGATATAAGGGCAAAAAAAACAAGAACGTTGTCATTTGTGTTTTCAACAGCGCCGAGAGAGATTCCCTCCGCGAAATCACAGCTACAATTTCTGAGTACGTTGGGTTTATTTTTCTTTTGTCATTATTATGTAATCTGGTATTCAGCTGTTAGAGACCTAAAATACCCAGAAATGAGGACATATTTGTGTTGAATTTATTGTTAGCGGCTTTGGTTATTTAGAAGTTTAATTTTATTTGTTCATCTTTCAAGCACAAACGTTTTGTGGACTGTAATGTCTTCATTGTTTCGGGTATGCAATGAAACAGCCCTAACTTGCGACTACCTTCACGGTACTTGTGTACATTATCATGTTGTCTTTACAGTGACTGTCCTCATTCAAGTGGCAATTACACAAGGGACAGTCACTGTGAGATGTCCTCATTTGTGACAAGGACAGTCACACTTAGGACATCTCATAGTGATATTCCCTTGTGTAATTTCCACTTGAATGTATTGCTATTGAACCACATTAATGCTTTTCTTCTTCAACAAATGAGGACAGTCACTGTAAAGACAACATGATAATGTACACAATTACCAAAAAATGATCTTGTTAATTGATGTAACACTTTGTCTTGCTCACTCCCTATCCTTCACTAGGGTCTCTTTAGGCCAATGTTTTGACTTGATAGGGTACTTAACTATCCCTACACTCTTTAGGTATCTCTACCCAAGATCCCACTCCTTCAACTAGTGCACACCAACAAGAAATACAACGAACTCTGCTCAATACCAATCTAGCTACTAGGACACTCCTAGTCTTGTCTTCACAAATTGAAACACATTCAACTAGAACTTTACTCCATGGAGAGGCTGGCCACTAGGACCTCTATTGGTTTCAATATTACTCCTTCACCTATACTTTTCATCAGTACTTCAATCCGGTTCATCAAACCATGCATGCCAATTGCACCCAAAAATAGGCTGCTAGCAATTAGGCCTTTGTCAAGCCTTTTTGTTTATATTAAGCCACCTAAAGGGCTTAGGATTCAGATGCCCTTTATTGAGAACTCCAAGATATCTAAGGTCTTCTCCTCCTAGATTTTTTGTACACCAACTGCTACAGCCATGCCTGAAAACAAGTATTTTGACACAACTTGGACAGTCTGACTAAGAGTTTGTTTTCTTAGCAGCCAAAGAAACTCACCCAATCTTCTAATTTGACTTGGGGCTTCTTTAGATGTGTGTCTACCTCTCCATGAGATTTTAGTTGAAGCAACCAATGCATTCAACTTGTTGTAATCTTCTTGTAATGATTTGTCATCCCTAACTGTGCTCAACTGACTCACCTAGGACATCATTGCAAACATAGAAAATGAGCTTCCCAGGGCCCCTCCTTCCAAACATATAGTACATGGAGTCTCCTCACCCATTCCAAGAGCCCGTACAAAATTGACAATGGAATGATGAGCTAAGACTCCATTTGTTCAACCTGCCTGGTTCAAACCAATGATAGGGTACTTAACAAAAGAATTAACAAACTAGTTGGAATGCTTCAAAACTCAAAAAAAACACAACACAGAATAAAAAAACAACTTGTACTAACTTTTCCAATAGACACTGTGAGCTATCTAATCCATTAATCAACTGAAAACAAAGAAACAAAAAAACTCAAGAATTCACTAAAACCGTGTTACTCTACAAATCTTCTTAATTCCAAATGTTTTTCCCCCCAACCTTTTGCACAGATCGATGGAGGCCTCTTATAGTTGATCTGATGCCTAATTCAATGGTTTCATATAGTTACATAACCATCTTACTCGAAAATGCTCCCTTGCACAAATGTTGTCAATGTTGTGAATGACAACATTGACAACTTGTTACAACCTTTGGGATTTTGGTTCAAAACTTATTGTTCAAACACCATAAGACCCTAACCATGACTTAGTTAGGCTATTTAGACCTCACATAGGCCACTTCTACACTTCTTTTCCCAATTTGACCCCTAAATGCTTCATTCCCACTTTTGCCACAATATTGGTAACTTGGGTACAAATTGGCACTTGCCTTCACAAAGGTCACACATGAGGACATCTCACAGTGATCGATTGTCCCTTGTGTAATTGCCACTTGAATGTATTGCTATTGAACCACATTAATGCTTTTCTTCTTCAACAAATGAGGACAGTCACTCTAAAGACAACATGATAATGTACACTCACTGTAAGGACAGTCACAAATGAGGACATCTCACAGTGACTGTCCCTTGTGTAATTGCCACTTGAATGTATTGCTATTGAACCACATTAATGCTTTTCTTCTTCAACAAATGAGGATAGTCACTCTAAAGACAACATGATAATGTACACTCACTGTAAGGATAGTCACAAATGAGGACATCTCACAGTGACTGTCCCTTGTGTAATTGCTGCTTGAATTACACAAGGGACAGTCATTGTGAGATGTCCTCATTTGTGACAAGGACAGTCACACATGAGGACATCTCACAGTGATTGTCCCTTGTGTAATTGCCACTTGAATGTATTGCTATTGAACCACATTAATGCTTTTCTTCTTCAACAAATGAGGACAGTCACTCTAAAGACAACATGATAATGTACACTCACTGTAAGGATAGTCACAAATGAGGACATCTCATAGTGACTGTCCCTTGTGTAATTTCCGCTTGAATTACATAAGGGACAGTCATTGTGAGATGTCCTCATTTGTGACAAGGATAGTCACACATGAGGACATCTCACAGTGATTGTCCCTTGTGTAATTGTCACTTGAATGTATTGCTATTGAACCACATTAATGCTTTTCTTCTTCAACAAATGAGGACAGTCACTCTAAAGACAACATGATAATGTACACTCACTGTAAGGACAGTCACAAATGAGGACATGTCACAGTGACTGTCCCTTGTGTAATTGCCGCTTGAATTACACAAGGGACAGTCATTGTGAGATGTCCTCATTTGTGACAAGGACAGTCACACATGAGGACATCTCACAGTGATTGTCTGTAATGTCCCCTTTTTGGCTAACTTGGAAAACAGGAACAATTACTCCACTTCTCAGACTTACTCTATCAGATACTTACAATTAAACTAAGTAATGGAGGTTACTTAAGATATCAACCGCTATTTCAGATTCAATCACAATATGTGTGCAAGATGATATTGATACCAATATGTTTAATAGCACTGTCGGATATAATGATATGAAATATGCTATGAATATGATGTTTCCTATCACTTATAGTGATAGTATAATGATGGTATGTCTGATATAAACAATATCGATATACAATCAATAAGTATTGCTTACAGAAATGTATTTGCTATGTCTGATATGATGATGTAATTATGCAAATGTGTAATATCGCTATGAGTGATATGTTGCTATTTCAGATTCTGAATTATATGCTTGCAACTTCAAATATTGATGCTGTTTCTGACTATCCTTTCTATCTGTGCAATCATGGTGTTGTCTCTGATCTGCAATGATAAACTTGAAACCAAACTGCCAAAGGCAGATGCTCTATTGAGTATATCCAAATATGGATAAGTAAATAAAGTTCTAATGATGCCTTGAGTGACTGACGAGAATGCATTCTTATATTGTCTTTAACAAATGAAGAGATGCTATGAATGAGACGTGTCTTGTTTCTTCCTCCATGTCCCTTTGTTAAGCACACCTTTCCATAATCCGACAGTTCACATAATATTATTTCATTATTTTCTGATCATAGATAACTCCCAGATTGACTCAATATCAAATCTTTTTATGAAGGTAATCTTCCCTAATTGGTAGTGCAACCAGTAGTTAACATCCATTGTGTTTGTATTAGTTTGGTCTAACTATCATTAGTATTTAGTCAATCGATATTAACTCTTGCCTTATCCCATATTGTTATGATGATATCCAATCTTTCTACTCTGATATAAGTCGATATCATTTTCTGATAATTGTCCATTTATTGGTTGATTGCTGGTAATGGAGTTTGATCTTCAAATTGACTTCCATTCCTGTTAATACTTAAGGATACATTGTACTTATTATCCATGATTGATGCCTCATTCATCAATAGCTTGTGATATAATCACTGATGCTTTTGTGTTTCTACAAGATGTGGTTTATCTCAGACAATCGATAATCTTTCAATCCTTTAGTCGATATCCTCCTATGTGGTGTCTATTGATATAGATAGTAGAATTCAATCTAGTTTATGTTATTGTCATGATAACATAGGAAGTGATGGTGCATATTTGCTAGCGGGTCTTCATGTTTGATATTGCTTTATCGGATATGTCATTGTCTAAACTTGTGCAATTAATGATTATTTATAATATATGAATGGTTATCCTTCTTGCTTATCAATACATCTTCTGAAACACATAGCGACCTATCCCTTATTCATATCATGTTGATCTTGACTTCATAGTATTTGGTTCATTAATCATCCTCTCATGGTATCGATGTGTAATGACTAGTGATTGTTGTATCACTTCTTCGTTCCTCATCGTGATAGATAATGCAGATGTTTAATGTAGATGTATATCGATTACAGATATTTGATATTGCTTTAAACGTTATTATTATTATTATTATTATTAATGTTATTGTTATTATTAAATATTATAATTAATGATTTTAGTAATATTAATAATATTATAATAAATATTATTATAGTGATAACATATTGTTTTATATTGAGAGGTTTATTAATATTATTTATATATTAAAATTATTATATCAATAATTGATTTAATATTATTACTTAATATATTATTATAATATAATATATATAATTTATTACATAATAATGACAAAAGAAAAATAAACCCAACGTACTCAGAAATTGTAGCTGTGATTTCGCGGAGGGAATCTCTCTCGGCACTGTTGAAAATACAAATGACAACGTTTCTCTACATTATCATGTTGCCTTTACAGTGACTGTCCCTTGTGTAATTGCCACTTGAAGGAGGACAGTCACTGTAAAGACAACATGATAATGTACACTTACAGCCCGTGTACATTATCATGTTGTCTTTAGAGTGACTATCCTCATTTGTTGAAGAAGAAAAGCATTAATGTGGCTGAATAGCAATACATTCAAGTGGCAATCACACAAGGGACAGTCACTGTGAGATGTCCTCATTTGTGACTGTCCTTACAGTGAGTGTACATTATCATGTTGTCTTTAGAGTGACTGTCCTCATTTGTTGAAGAAGAAAAGCATTAATGTGGTTCAATAGCAATACATTCAAGTGGCAATTACACAAGGGACAATCGATCACTGTGAGATGTCCTCATGTGTGACTATCCTTGTCACAAATGAGGACATCTCACAATGACTGTCCCTTGTGTAATTCAAGTGGCAATTACACAAGGGACAGTCACTGTGAGATGTCCTCATTTGTGACTGTCCTTACAATGAGTGTACATTATCATGTTGTCTTTAGAGTGACTGTCCTCATTTTTTGAAGAAGAAAAGCATTAATGTGGTTCAATAGCAATACATTCAAGTGGCAATTACACAAGGGACAATCGATCACTGTGAGATGTCCTCATGTGTGACTATCCTTGTCACAAATGAGGACATCTCACAATGACTGTCCCTTCTGTAATTGCCACTTGAATGAGGACAGTCACTGTAAAGACAACATGATAATGTACACATACAATGAGTGTACATTATCATGTTGTCTTTACAGTGGCTGCCCTCATGCTGTATATTCTTCTCTGTAGATGCTACTATGTGCTAGGGAACTTCTTAGAACTATTGGTATATTCTTACAACTTGTTACACCTGGGATATTCTTCTCTGTAGATGCTACTGTGTGCTGGGGTCCAAACAGGCCCATAAATGTGGTTGAATAGCAATACATTCAAGTGGCAATTACACAAGGGACAGTCACTGTGAGATGTCCTCATGTGTGACTATCCTTGTCACAAATGAGGACATCTCACAGTGACTGTCCCTTGTGTAATTGCCACTTGAATGAGGACAGTCACTGTAAAGACAACATGATAATGTACACAAGTACCGTGAAGGTAGTTGCAAGTTACGGCTGTTTCATTGCATACCCGAAACAATGAAGATGTTACGGTCCATAAAACATTTGTGCTTGAAAGATGAACAAATAAAATTAAACTTCTAAATAACCAGAGCCGCTAACAATAAATTCAACACAGATATGTCCTCATTTCTGGGTATTTTAGCTCTGTAACAGCTGAATACCAGATTACATAATAATGGCAAAAGAAAAATAAACCCAACGTACTCAGAAATTGTAGCTGTGATTTCGCGGAGGGAATCTCTCTCGGCACTGTTGAAAATACAAATGACAACGTTTCTCTACATTATCATGTTGCCTTTACAGTGACTGTCCCTTGTGTAATTGCCACTTGAAGGAGGACAGTCACTGTAAAGACAACATGATAATGTACACTTACAGCCCGTGTACATTATCATGTTGTCTTTAGAGTGACTATCCTCATTTGTTGAAGAAGAAAAGCATTAATGTGGCTGAATAGCAATACATTCAAGTGGCAATTACACAAGGGACAGTCACTGTGAGATGTCGTCATTTGTGACTATCCTTACAGTGAGTGTACATTATCATGTTGTCTTTAAAGTGACTGTCCTCATTTGTTGAAGGAAAAAAGCATTAATGTGGTTCATTAGCAATGTATTCCCAGCATCTGTACCTGCATCTTTCTTATATACTACAAGTTACTTGCCATCAGAAATTGCAGTTCCCTCACGTGACATTGATGGTGAAGTGTTCTTTTCAAAACCATCATCTGTGGTTACCAATGCTCCTGTTTTAGGCAATAAGTTTGTTGCATTCCATGAGCCATTGGTCAAGTTTCTTCTACGAGCTTCTGATGCCTCAAAATCTAAGCAGCGCCTACGCATGCCTCGTTGTGGTTGATTATCATTCTGTACATGAATTATAATGAGTAATCAGTTTTGGGCCTTGGAATCTTGTATGTAACATGCATAGGCATTTCATGGCTAAATGAATCTATTTAAAAGCATCAACTTTTCTTACATGATGCTGGATACATAAGTAGAACAAGCATATATCAAATTGGAAGCAATCAGAACTCCACAATGACATATTATTTAGAGTACTCTTCAGTTTAAGTAATAATGCATATATTGACACTGTAAAGACAACATGATAATGTACACTCACTGTAAAGACAACATGATAATGTACACTCACTGTAAGGACAGTCACAAATGAGGACATCTCACAGTGACTGTCCCTAGTGTAATTGCCACTTGAATGTATTGCTATTCAGCCACATTAATGCTTTTCTTCTTCAACAAATGAGGATAGTCACTGTAAAGACAACATGATAATGTACACTCACAGTGAGTGTACATTATCATGTTGTCTTTACAGTGACTATCCTCATTTGTTGAAGAAGAAAAGCATTAATGTGGCTGAATAGCAATACATTCAAGTGGCAATTACACTAGGGACAGTCACTGTGAGATGTCCTCATTTGTGACTGTCCTTACAGTGAGTGTACATTATCATGTTGTCTTTACAGTGGCTGTCCTCATTTGTTGAAAAAAAAAGCATTAATGTGGTTCATTAGCAATGTATTAAATTAATTTTATTTTTTTAATCCACCCACGGGCGTCGCAATTGCGATGGAAACCCGTCGCAATGCGATGCAGGCGCCCGTCGCAATTGCTTGGGAGGTCCGTCGCGATTGCGACGGCCCTCTGAAGCCATGCGACGGGGGGGCGACGGCCATGCCGCTTCTTAAATCTTAGTCACATTGCGACGGATATGTGTCGCAATTGCGACGACTACCCATAGACGTCGCAATTTGCGACTAAAAAATAGCGACGTCTATGGGTGACACATAGCTGTCGCAATTGCGACACATAGCCGTCGCAAAATGACCCCAAATGTATTAGTGTTATGATCTATCAACTTCTTCGAAGAGAGAATGCATCGATCAAAAGTTGAAGACACACGGATCTAGTAGAATGTGAGACTCCCTCAGTATCCTCCCTACCTACAAGGGTTCCTTCATTGAGAAGAGTTTCACTGGAAACTCACTCCCTCAAGAGTTACAAATAGTGTTCATAGGGCCTATTTACTATGTGTAACAAAGATGCTGAAAGCAAATCTATGTTCATTTTTAGACCCCAAATGAAATGTGTGATATGGAAAAGAAAGGCACTCAAGCTAGACACACGAGATGTTTGTTTTAATCCAAATTGAAATTTTATTAGCTAAGAAGGTTACCTTAATTCATTGCAACGTGCTTAGTAGATTCTTACCTATTTTTAGCAATTCTTGCACTTTTTCCAATCAAAAACCAGTGAAAATTAATCAAAAATAGAGAATTTCAATTGTTAGGGTTAGCTGTTAGTCAAAATCTGAAAACCAAATTTGACAAACTACCTAAAAAAATGAAATGACAATTGAACCCTGGCACTAAAACTCGTACGACAGTGGGTTACCTCCCAGACGACAATCTAGAAGCTCGTACGACAATGGGTATCAGATCATACAACAATCGAGCTTCTAGATGATAGTAGATTTCTACTTGTGCGATCCTTAATCAAATCAACTATCGTACGATAGTGGGTATCTCCTGGTATGAGTTTCTGACAAAACTTGTATGAAAATTGTATGGACAGAGAATAAAAATCGTAGCTGGGAATAGAAAAAGATAAGAAAATGATAAAAATTGATAAAATTTGAAGGGATAAATGAAAACTAAACTAACCAGGTGATTTACTGCCTTCTAGTAGATGTGAGTATGTATTCTCAGATTGGACCGAGATCAGTGACCTTGATGACACCTAAACGAAGGATTTGAATGCAAAATCTAGATATGTAATGTATGCAATTAATCTATTTTTTTGGTTTTTAGATGCAATAAGATGAAAAATTGGATATGAAACTATTCTAGAATGAAAATTGATATGCTAATATGATCTAACAATAATATTCTAAATGATATGGATACTATGCAAAACAATGAAAATTTCACAACAACTCAAATTCTCAAGATTGATTCTTTAGTCTCCAATTCGACAGCGTGAGAGTGCAATTCATGGATTGATCAATAAATGAAGAGTTGAAGCCTTAATTTATAGAAATCTAGGGCTTTGGAGGTGCATGAAAAAAAGCCATAAATCACTCAAATAACTCAGGTTGATTTTTGAGTTATTTTTAGATAAAGGATTATTAACTCACAAAAACATGCAAAAGCAGAGTTTAACTCAAAATAGAGTTTAGATTTAATTAATAATTGATAGTTGTCTGCTTTTGTGATTGTGCATGTTTTATTTATGAATTAATTTAATAATAAGGTGATTTATTTCCAACTTAACTGATTTTGAAAAATAAAACAATTGATTTATGGGTTAATCAATCATTTTTCAAACTTTTATTCAAAAACAATATTATTAAAAATTGACAACTTGCTTTAATTAATTAAATAAGAATTTAATCAATTATTCATAAGATTTTGGATTTATTGTCAAAATTAAATAATACAATTTAAGAATAAATAGAATTAACTTCAATTAAATAATTAAGTGGCAAAATTAAATCTAATTAATTAAATATTTAGAATATTCAATTAATCAAACTTTAGGATAAATTGGATTTATCACCAAATAATCATTAAATTAAAGATAATTAGGATGATTAGGAATATTGCTAGGAATATTCCCCAATGCAAAATTTGAGATAATCAATTAGGATTCGATGATGTTCAAATGTGCCTTAGGTTAGGACTTCGATGTCGATTTCATTCGATATGTCAATATAGGAGGTTAATGAACCTATAGCCCATTTTTGGGGTATTACACCTGGCAACTCACAAATATAGGTTCCCTATTCATTGCGTAAGCTCCCATTCATGCGTTGGCTGCCAAATGACTGGCATAATTATTTTGGACTTGCGCATCAAAACTCTGCCATTAGAGCTGCCATTGCTTTAACATAAATTTTTGTTCCATCAACAAGGTTGGAAGAAGCCAAAGCAATCATATTCCCCTCTTTGGGACTTTTATTGATATAGGCATTAACTAGTCACAAGCTTCCTTTCTAAAACAACCTTTATATATTCAAAAATACTGATTTGAACAATAGCAATTAGCCTCTAGAACTAGCTTAGAAAACTGACTGATTCAAGTAACCAGAATGTGGCACTGGGCGCACATGTTCCATAGTTAACATTCTTCCATACTGCAAAGTGTAATTTGACGAAACCAAACAGGTCCAAATATTTTAATCATCCAAGTTGCCTCTTCAAAACAATTCTACAAATTACTCTGTCAAAACAATAAAATGCATCTGGTTCGAACTTTGAAGACAAGTCAAGCAACCCCCTGAAAACCCAAGCTTCTGGATATTGGAAGTATGATATATGGAGAGCATGAATCCATAAGGATGAATCATGACGATCAACCAGTCACATTTGGCAAACCCTTGAAAGTAGCCACCTAGAAATACAACACAAGAAAACAAGAGAAATACTGATTTCTGCAAATGAAAAGCATATGGGGAAGTGTGCATACAAAATCCTCATGATCTGAGACCTTGCAAACTTGAAGTAAATTTGGTTTACAATATAGGGGCACCATTTTCTTGATATGACCAATTAGAGTATTTGAGATATAACATCATGAATAGGGCCTCTGACTAAACTATGCAATTGATCTGCATCAAAATTTTAGAAACTACAAACAGAACCAGATTGGCAAACTGGGCAAATGGATTCATCATGGCCTAAAAATCCTTAGGAGGGTACATCTCCATGTTTTCAATACAGAACAACTTTCAATTATGCTGGACCTCACACAAGGCACAAATTACAAAGCACAAAGTAGGCCACTTAGAATTCTAAACAATGCACACTCAGAGAATTTTGACAATCTGCGAATGGAATGGCTCTGGAAAATTGACTAAATGGGCACATGGAGAGCTGAAAATTGGCATGATGACTCTCTCTTATGCCTATAGCATGATGCCACAATTGGCACATCATGATCAATCATAGGACAAAAGATACAATCATCTCAAATGGGCCATTTTATACAATTCTAAACATACACAAAATGCAGAATTTTGGGAACACCTCCAAAAGCCTATCCCCTAAACATGCCAGAACTGAAAACTAAAAGTTCAAACCCACTACATATGTCAAATGAAAGACAATGAACACTCTACCCCAGTGGTTCATCATGAAAAAAAACTAAGCATCTTACAATGATTTCAAAGCACGAATCTGAAACTTAGACAATTTTTGCAAAATATGGAGTCAAAAGATAAACTGAACTTTTGACCTCCAACACACACAAATGTCAATTTGTAGGATTTTAGGATATAGTCTCCCTATGGTGTTACAAAGAAAACTCATGCCCCTGATCCTTTCTGTGTAAATGATCCATCAAAATATATTTTTCATTGTATACTCGAGATAAAAATCATGATATATTCATCAAGGAAATTTACAATGATGAGATGATCTCCTGGAAGAGGATATTTTTCTAATTGGTATGTGATCACTTTTCCTTATATGGCCTTTTGATCTACATACTCAATGTCAAACTCACTCAAGATCAAAACCCATTTCACTGTACAACTAGTAAGAGCAACTTTAGACATCATGTACTTTAGTGGATCAATCTTTGTGATGAGTTAGGTCTTGTGATTTAGTATGTAATGATAGATTTTATATGTCTAGAAGACAATATTAGCCAAGCATGCTTTCTCTATAGTAGTGTAGTTCAAATCATATATGACTAGTGTTTTTCTTAGATAATAGATTGCTTGTTCCTTTCCATTATTATCTAGTCGTACTAAGAGTTCCCATAGCACAATAGTAGTAGTAGATATGTATAGGATCAAAGGTCAACCTAGAATAGGTAGGACCAACACTGGTCATGTAGCTAGATATTGTTTAAGTTGTTCAAAATATTTTTGACACAGACAATCCCATATAAACTTGATATCTTTCTGAAGGAGGTGAGAGAAAGGGTGGACTTTATTTGCAAGATGGGAAACAAAGATATAGATGGATAAGAGTCTTCCTTGTAAGATATAAATCTATTTTAGTGTTTTGGGAGGTGAAATATCTAAGATAACTTTCACTTTCTTTGTATCTATCTAAATTCCTCTACAATACACATTTTAACCTAGCAACTTTCCTGATTATACACTGAAGACACATTTATTAGGATAAAGTCAGACCTTATACTTCTCTAATCTATCAAATATCCTTGTGAGTATGACAATGTGTAATTATCTAGTCTTTGATTCACCCAAAATATCATCAAAATACTCTTCCATGATATCATGTAAGAGGTCATGAAAGATTGTCATCATATCTCATTGATATATGGCTCTAACATTCTTAAGTTCAAAGGGCATGACTTGGTAACATAAAGTACCCCAAGGTGTAGTGAATGAAGTCTTGTGTTGATCTTCTACCATAATTTTGATTTGATTGTAACTAAAAAATCCATCTATAAGGGATATCATTTCATGTCCTACAATTAGATACATTATGATATCGATTTTGGGAAGTGGAAAACTATCCTTCAGACATGCCTTATTCAAGTCTTTGAAATTTGAACTGATCCAGATGCCTCTATTAGCTTTACCTACTAGAACAATGTTGGAGACTCATTTAGGATAATCTATAGGTCTTATGAACTCAACATCAAGCATTTTTTGTAACTCTACTTTTACTAATAGGGCTATTTTTGGATGCATCTTGTGGAGTTTATGTTTGACATGTTTCACTTTTGGGTCTACTGCAAGGTGGTGTATGACTAGATCAGGGTCCATTCCAGACATATCTTTGTAAGTATAGACAAATTTATTTTTTTCTTTGCAAAGAAACTCAGTCATGTCTTCTTTCTCTTTACCTTTTAGGGGTGGTACTATAATTGCTATCTTAGGCTCTTCTACAGTACCAAGGTTTACTTCAACTGTATCCTATATGAGGATGGATGATATCTCTCATGAAAAGGAAATGGAAAGAAAGTAAACTTCTCCCTCTTATGGCACCCCAAAAGATGTGTCCTCTATTTTTACTTTTTCCTGATCCAAAGATGCCTCTAAAAGGTTTTCACTAGGGAATGTCTTATTCTCTTTTTTTTAATCATTTTTTTATCATTTTTTTAACTAAGAGAGTTGACTTGTCTTCCAAAGTAGGATTGATCATGATACTTTATTTCATTCTCATAATATTAGAGATCTCTAAGGACAAAGAGAGATAACATTGCTTCATCCAAATCACATATGTCCAAAGCTGGTGGTGAGTCTTGTTGGTCACAATAAATAAGTTTAGGGTGTTTAAGTGGGAGACTAGTGGATGAAAGGTCAATGACAATGATGGGAAGGACATGGTTGATATCAATGAGATCATTTTCTATGTAATCAAAACTTCATAAATTTTTCCTCAAGGTCTAAATCAGAAGAAGCTTCACAGTCATTAGTAGTAGGCACCTTAGTATCTAGGGATCCAATCCTCAGTCGCGACGATAACCAGTAGCTTTAATAAGTTCCTTCATACCTTGTTCTTGTGAACCTAAGCATATGCCATGATACCCCATTATTTAAACTATGGGAGTTGTGTTTGGATATATTTCTTTTGGTATGTCAATAGATTTATCTTTTCCATCTTTGAAAAGCCATGATAGTACATCATCTTCCATATGTTCATGTTCAAGAGATCCCCAACATTCAAAATAAGCCTCCTTACATTACATGGTAGATTTATCTTTCTTAGGAAATATATTTGAGGGTTGACCATATGAATTTGGGGATAAAGGAAGTTGACCAGCATAGAAATAACTTTCAATTTTATATTCCCCTATGCATTTGTTAGCAATCTTGATCTTCTTATCAGATTCGAGGATCTTCTCATCAGTGCTCTTTTCCTTAGAATCAGTGGTCTTAGATGTAAAGGATTCTTCAATGGATAGTTTGGAAATATCCTTAGTGGATGTCTTGACATTATCTTAAGGAGATGGTTTGACAATGGATGGTTGGACTAACTTGATTAATGGGAAAATCTTGGTTTTATTCCCTTCCAATCTTTTATAGTATTGAAAGGGCTTAGGATCTCTAGGAATAGTGACTTATCTTACTTGATGTGGGAATTTGAGAGATTGATGGAACGTGGAAGGTAAACCTTGAATCGCATGAATCTAAGGTCTTCCAAGGAGAATATTTTATGGTAAATCAAGACAAATAACTTGGCATGTTGTCTCAATCAGTGCGGGACCCATTTGAAGAGGAAGTGTGATCAAACATTTAGATTTTATCTCTCTATAATCATAGGCATTTATTGTTATTCTCTTTGTAACATCAAGAAGGTCATCAGGGAGTCCCAACTATCTTATTAGCTTCAAGGTACAAAGGCTCAAACCAGATCCACTATCTATAATGAATCTTTTTATTTTATGGCGATGAATGAGGGCTTCGATATGAAAGAGCTTATTGTGATATTGGTTATGAGTATGGAAGTCCTTATCAATGAACAAAAGGTTTTTTTTATGTAGTAAGGTTCCAAACCATGGCTTGGAATTGGGATGAATTTATATTATCAAGCATACACAACTCAAGAAGGGCTTGCTCAATATTATCTTTATGAATGAGTGATGTGCAGAGAAGCTCCAAGATTGATATATATGCAAGATTCTTTCCAAGTTATCTAAGGAGATCATAATGTGAAGTAGGTCTAGTGGAAGTGGATGGTGTGACATATTGAATGGTAACTATTCCTCTATGAGTAGTAGCTTTGCAATCAACACCTCTAAGGGTGAGAGTATTCATATGTTATCGGATTCTTCAATTTGACCACATAAAGAGTCAAAGCCTAGGATATCAAATTCTTCAAGGTTTCCACACAATGAATCAAAACCCATTATGTTGTTTGTTCTATAGTCATATGACATGGTCTTTGATGATGAGGCATTTCTTTGATCATGCTTAGGAAAAGGTGTGTTATATATATTCAATTATTCATTCTTTGTCCTTTAGCCTCAATCTTTCTATTGTAAATAATGTCTTGCAAAAAATTATTTATCTCCATACACTTCTTGGTATCATGACCTTTGATTCGATGATAGTCACAATATTTGTTGTCTTTATACCAGTGAGGTTTAGGTTGATTTTCATCATAAGATTTGGTGATTGGAAATTCTATCATGTTTTGATCAACAAGGCAATGGAAGATGACATCAAGAGGTTTTGCAAGAAAAGTGTATTATTGACATTGGTGATTTTTTGTGTTATTGTTATTTTTATTGTTATCGTTATTGAGGGAACAAATTGTTGTTGGGAAGATTGTGATTTTGTTGTTGTTGTTGTGTTGAATTATTTTGTTGATTATTTTTATTTTTCTAATTATTTTTGTTGTTTCAATTATTTTGATTTTTGGATGGTTAAAAATTTTGGACATGCTTGGTGTCAGTCACACCATCATTTAAAACATTCTTATTCTTGGTACATAATTTTTGTTTGTCATTTGATGAAGGGGTATAATTTTTAATGGTGCCCTGTTGCAAGAGACCATCTTCAATATTCTTCCATTTCTTAATGATATATTCAAAAGTATCTAAGGATTCCATTTTCATTTGGAATGCCATTTGAGATACTAAGTTCTTTGTGAAGATATAAATCAAAGTTGTTCAGGTATTTTCCATGGCATTCTATTGACAAGGTGTCTCCACCTTTGTAACAAATTTGAAAATGTTCCACCATTTCTTTACTTTGTATTGCACAAATAACTTAGTGTTTTTTGATGTTCAATGTTATAGGAATACTGTACAAAATAATTCTTTGAAATATTGGAGAAAGTAGATATTGATCCTTGAGGGAGTTTCATGAACCACTCAAGAGCGGGGCCTCTAAGACTTCTAGTGAAAAGTCTCTTAAGATAATTCTCATTGTAGGAGACTTCCTAACATGCAACATAAAATTCCTTGATATATTGAATAAGATGTGTTTCACCTTTGTACTTGTCAAATTTAGGAATCTAAAAGTTAGGGGGAAATGGTTGCATGTTGATAGATTCATCAAATGGGTAGGACATATTTCATCAAAAGAGAATTCATTCTTCCCCCCATTTTGCATATTATAAACAAGGTTCTTGATCTCATTGACTTGTTGAGATAAATTGGGAGCATTATGATGTGTGAGGATAGATCTAAAATTTTGTCCTTCACCAAGTTGTGATGATGTAAGTACTGATGTAAGGGGAGGAAAATATTGATATGATTTTGATGAGAATGGAATGGATGTCTTCAAGGTAGAAAATGAAATTGTGAAGAGTGATGATGAGAAACCTTGTGTAAGAGGAATAGATGTTTGACCAATGTTCAAGATAGTTACATCCATGCCAGTGGATGTGTCTATTATAGTATGAGTACTAGCATGGGAGGTTAGATTTTGTATGACACTAATAATTTATTTTATAGTCTCAAGTGTTAATTTAAATGTTTTTGTGGGTTGTGATTTTATTATTGTTTGGGATGTAACTTTCCCACTAGAAGTAGACTTTCCTTTGTCTTTGGATGATGTTGCATTCACTTGGGTTATTGTGGTAGTTTTGGTAGTGACATGAACCTTTGTGACATTGATGTAAAGAAAGGAGTCATCAAAATCAAAAGGTATTGTGTCTCCATTGTTGACAAGGTTCATGAAATTTCATCTTTTTCTGTCCTTTATCAACCATTTGTAAGTTGTAAGTATCCTTAAGGAAATCATTCACGTGAAGAGATGTGTTGGGTTGGTAAAAAAATTCCACCTTTTTGGGATAATTTGTAATATCCACAATAGGGACTTTAGGACCTCCAAAGAATGATTTTGAAAAAATATTATCATTATCAATATTGGTATTTGACTGAGAGGGCCTCATGTTTTTAGCTTGTGAACAAGTTAAAACCATACAAATGTGACTTTTGGAAAGATGAAAGATGAAGCCTAGGAAGGTGTTGGATGAATACTTAGTTTTGATGATGGATGTCAAATGTGGAAGCTGAGCTTAGTGTTACCAATTCTCACCCACAACTCAAATTGGTAGAGATGATCCACTGTTAGTTCATTGCTTTGCCTAGACTATTTTCATGTGTTCGAGTATAAGGAAAAGTTTTAGTTTATAATGCAATATGAAGTTTTAAAGAGATGAAAATCAGTTGATATTAAAAGTATATAAAAGCATAAAGAATAAATACACATGGAGATTCTCATTCATTTTCTACAAATATACTTTACAATGTTCAAACTTTAGTTGCAAAATAGATATACAACTAAGATATATGAACTACAAAACAAATTTGCAAGTACTAAAAATAGAAATTATTGACCCACATAAGCCATGGGGATAACTAATCATATGTACTACAAAGAATACATCATGTATTTTCTGATATAAATTAAAAGAGCATGGGAAGAGAGGCATATCCATAATTAACTTGGATATATTCATGTTGATCCTCTTGTCCTCCTCATTCTTGTTGTCCAAGTGACCTACAATGATGATTGGAAAAAGTTGGTTAGAGCTTCGGATATACATCTTATCACATACCCATCAGTAAAAAGACATAATTTTTTCCTTTAAATGCATTGAATGAGCTCAAGAAATTCAAGTGGAGACACAAATCTGAATCTCATGTTTAAACTAATGATTTTATGTCATGTGAAACTACAAAAAGGTTAAATGCATACTTTAGATTTAATAAGAAGAACTTTGACGCATGTTATTACCAGAATTTTCTTTAGATTTAAATGGGATTGAAATCAGTCATTACTAGTTTATGGTATTCATAAGCATTGAAGAAAAGGATGATTACAATAATATATGTAATACCATGTTCCCATGTTCCCAAGAAGATCATGATCTTTATTGTAGGATTTACTCAAGGAATGTTACAACATTAGGAAGTAATGTTAATCCACTTATATGAAGTGTAATTATAGAAACTAGAGGAAAAGGATTCAAGAAGAAATAGATACTTATCCCTTTGGGTTATAATCTTATGCATAAGAGTAAATTTCTAAGGCCTGCAATTCACCTAGTGCATTGCTAGAATGAATTTTTCCACCCAAGTAGTAATATGGTTATTCTTGATAGTGTTGTAGGAAGTTTACAAGGATATTATCCACAAAGAAGTGTTTCCTTGTGGCTACAGAGTTGTCCAAAGGTTGTGGGATGGATATAGAGGTGTCCAAACACTTAGATTCAAGAGTTGGGTCTCCTGGTCTCTTGCTAAAGTTAATTGTCCCTCTTTAGTGCCCCTTAACTTGATAAGAAGGCAAGGTTAAGTAGAAAAACTTGGATGAATGGATAGGAAATGAGGACTCACGGGTATCCAAAACCCTCTAAGACTAATCAAAATACTTCCCCCTCTAGAGGGTAGGGCCCGAGAATTATCTACCAAGGGCCTTGTTGTGGTCATATGAGCTTAAAAATATTGCATTTTCTACTTCATTTCAATTCTTACCCACCAAGTGCAGTAGTGGGATGACTCATAAACCTCTCAAGGACACTAAGTCACTTGGCTTCACTGGCCAGTGGCAATCCAACACAATAACCATGCTAGAAGATAAAAGAGGTGAACCATCATTTGAAGTGAGAGAAATCCTCTACAAATAATCATTAGTGGATGAAGATGATTTTTGGGTAACATGCTATAAACCTGTAGCTTCTTTCATCTCTTGCATTATAAAAGGGACTCCATGACTAAGAGAAAAAAGGAAGCGATTGAGAAAAATGGGGGTAGAATTAGCATGTATGTAGGAATTGTTGGCAAGTGATATTTTGGGAGCACAATGGATCACTTGAGGGTTGTCATTTATGGAAACACATATGTTGTAGTAATCACATGTAGTAAGTATGAGTGTTGGAGACATAGTCATGAAAATGACTAAGTACAAAATCAGATTTACAGAGTACTACAGTATTGTTTTGGTTAGTGAAAATAGTATATAGTATAGGATGGCTTGCAAGCTTAGAGGAAGACATTTTGGGATATGTATGAGATTCAGTTAAGGTCACATGTGTTTTAGTATTTATATTAGTAAGTTATAGTAATATGAAGGCATGCAAAGATAGAGGAATAATGAAACAAGCCATATGAATAGTCGCGATGATTAAGGGAATGCTAGATGGAATGGTAACGTTCTAAGTCAGATAAAGATTATATATTGTTGAAACTTTGGTAATACAAGATTGTTGACACAATATTTATTATTTGCATGAGTAATTATTATGTTTTGCATTTTATTTTAGAGCCGAGTGGATGGAATAATAGATATAAATAAAGACTATTTTGTGAAAATGATAGATGAACAAGATATGTATGAGATATGGATGCAAGTTTTGGATATTAATGATGGTTGATATCAGATGTGAGATCAGATATTGATAGAGACTATTGAGAGCCATAATTGGAACTATCAAAGCATAGCAGATGCTTGTATTGTTCATCCTTGAAGAACACTTTTGTAATTGAATTATTGATTGTAAGAGTTGTAAGCTCACTATACCTTTAATAGGGTTTATATTCCTCTAACAAGGAAATTTAATATGTAATACTTAGCTCCTAACAAGGCTGGATCTCCTAACAATGATATTATGTTTTAGTGCATAGTTGTGGGTACCATCCCCACCATTGTTTAATCTTGGCCAAGGTTTCCTCGAAAACAAATAATGGTGTTATGAGTTATGTGTTATGTGTTTATGTTCTTTTAATTTCAGCATTCATATGGTTTATTTGGAATTGGTTTAAGTTTAATTTAAAGTGTTGTAATACCGATTCACCCCTCCTCTCAGTATTACTCAATCCTAACAATTGGTATTAGAGCTATTGGCCCTTGGAGAGAAAGCCTAACAACTTAAGGGAGATTAGAATGGATTCAGAAAGTTTTCAAGAGAACTTTGAAGAAGGACTTGATGACCTGGACAAAGAAAAGAATGAGAATGGCTTTTTAAAATTCAAATTAAGAAGAGTAGAAGGTTTTATCAAGAAACTAAAGGAACAACTTGAACTTTCAAGAAGTCAGAGACAAGACCTTATGGAAAAGATCAAGGAAGATTCAGAAAATGATACATCAGATCAAGTAAAGAAGCTAGAGCAAGAAAAAGAACAAATTAATATTCTGATGATTAAAGAGATTCAACATGAAAAAGATGCAAGATACAAAGATGAAGAGACTCTAAAAGGCACAAACACATAGATAGGAGAAATGCAGATTGAACTTGATCACTATAAGGATAAATGCCTGGAATTGAAGAAATACAATTAGATCATTAAAGGTGAACTAACTCAAGCCAAATTACACATTGATAAGTTACATATGAGAAGTGATAAGATTTACAAATAAAGAGGGAGACAGAAACCTAAAAGAGATATGACTGGAGTTGGATACAATGAAGGAGAATGTTCTAAAACTCATGAAGAATCACATGAAGAAAATATTGAAGAAAGACCTACTCTTGAGAGACCTAGAGATCAGACCAGACCTTTTAAAGGTAGATACTATGGATGCAATGGAGTCAGACACATGAAAAGAGATTGTAGAGGTAAAGGCCCTTTCAAACCCTTTACTGGATATTGTTATAACTATTATGCATATGGACATAAGAAAATAGAATGTAGGAAACCTGATCGGTCAAGAAATAGAAAAGATTACATCACAGAAGGATCAATAGAGAAGATCACATGCTACAAATGCAATAACCTTGGGCATACCGCAAGGTTTTGTAAACTATAGGTTAATCAGGACAGAAGACCACCCACATGTTATAAATGCAATAACTTAGGACATATAGAAATTTTTTGTAGGTACAATGGAATGGACAAATGAAGAGGACCACCTCCTATGGTTATAAAGAAGAATATTGGTGATAGTGGTAGAAGTCTTGGTGAATACATGGATGAATTCAAGAGTCATTTCAGGAAACCAGAAAATGAAGATGATGGAAATATATGGAAGGTAAAATATTTCAATAAGACATTGGTTCAGGGAGAGACAATAGATGCTACTATTTCTTCGCTTGATGTTAACATTTCTACATCGACCTAAAAGGTCAAGTATGGCCTTAGGGGGAGCATTGGATGAAGACATCAGATTATATCAAATCCTTGATTATGTGGAATAAGCTCATGTGAGATTAGATATGGTGTATACAGACACTATGGATTCTATATATGTGATTGCAGTGTTTGGAGATTCATATCCTATGAGTGCAAGATTTGTGTTTGACTGGACAGTGTGTGAAGTTGAGCTAATTGTGATAAATGTACTTACTCAACTAGAAATGGATAAAAGACCTCAAGACATATCATTTCTTCATTGTTTGATAAGCAACGACCAAGGAGAGAAGAGTTAAGAAGCACATCAGCCACCTAGAAACCACATTGTGTGATCAATTGAAGCAAAAGTTCCAAAATCCATCATATTCAAGGTATTTAGACCATTTACTCTATCAAGAAACTATGGATGCACCTGTGATCTATGATGTAGATGATAGGCCAAGGTATAAGTTTTAAAGACACCCTTTTAAGTCTTGTGAGGATGATCCTAAAGGAGCGTTTAGGGCTTACATTCATTGTAAGTATGAGACTATAGGGGATGTGGAAATGTACAAGGAGATATATGAAATGATAGAATCAGATGGAAAAATGAAAGATGAGTTCAAACACTTAGAATACCAATCAATCATAAAGATAACCCTCTTGAATGAATTCAGAGAGAATGAATGGCTTAGGATTATCCTAAGCAGAGTGCATGATTAGTTTATCTGGATAGGAGAGAAGCTTGTGAAGATATGTAGTCAGCTAATTCATGATATAACTGGATTGGACAACACTGGAGCTATCCCTGTGGTAGAGAAAAATATTAAAAAGCAAGTAGAAAAACTAACACATTCCAAATGGGACAAGCGAGCGATGACTGTCAATGATATATTTTAATAAGATATGAAATTGGTAGCAATGCTATTAGGATACAAGCTATACTACAATACCAGACCTAATTCTATAGTAGTAGGAGTCATAATGATGGCTTATAGAATGTGAAAGAGAACACCAAGTATAACTTATGTGAAATTCTAGCACAAAAATTCTTGGAGAATGTGAGGATTGTTAAGAAGGAAAAGTCAAAAGCATTCAGATTTGGTTCACTTTTGATACATATGTACATTCACATTGAGCACAAATTTCCTAGAATGCACCCTAGAGCATGGAAGGACAACATACCTACTAGTATACAAATATCAGAGAGCTACCAGAGAGAGAACAAAAATTGGGTAGATGGTGAGTCATTTTCTATGATCAAGATTCTGCAAAAGTAAATGAAGGAATGGTATAGAATTCCTGAGGAACTAGTTGAAAGATATAAGGATACAATTTTTTTCATGGTTGAAACTGATTCTATGTTCTTTGAAGCAGTAGAACCTAGGAAGAAATGGTGCTATCCTATGGGATATGAGGTTAGCTTTGAAGTACTTGTAATGTAGATTAAACATGTACTAGCATTAGAAATTGACACATCTAAAGAAAGATGGGGAGCATATCAAGAAAAGTCAAAAAAGGTTAGAGAGGAACAAGATAAAGGAAGATAGAAAAGTTGGTTGATGAAATGGCAGCAAAGGCTAGAATCACAAAAGAAGAACTAAAGGAAGCAAGGACTAAGATGACATAAGGATCTTCTAGCATGAGGATTGAAGCCCCCTCATCTTTTGAAGTAGGAAAGATAGTATGTACCACTTCTGATATAATAGATTTATCAATCACCCCTGAAAAGATAACACAAGAGGATTCACCTGTGAGAACTCCTAGGAGATCTACAAGATCAAACAGACCTAGAAGCCCTAAGAGACAAAAGATTGAAGTAGAAACAAAGAGAAAAGAGTAGAAGGTGATTGAGAAGAAAGAAGAGAAAGTAGAACATAAGAAAACAAAGAACCTATGGAAACCTAAAATAAATATTTTGTAGAAAATAATAATAAGAGATGGTAATTTAAAGACCCTTAACAAATATTATGAGAGCTATGATTCTAATAATCAATCAAAGATTGAAGATATAGTGATTGAGCACCTTCTAGTTTACAAAATGAACTTATTGGAGATTGAAGGCAATATTCCAAAAGATTTGTATGAGAAGCTAGAAATCATAAAATAACTAGCACAATCAGAGGATGAAATAATAAGGAACAAAGCATTGAAGATATGTTTCCTATAGTCTCTATACAGGAAAGGGAGAGAATAATTAAGGAAGTCAAACCCCTAATAAGGACTAAGGCCAAACTTGTAAAGATAATGGAAAGGAAATATGATGAGGTAATTGAGGAAACACAGAAAGAATTTGATGAAATATTGATGAGCGACATGCTTGAGAAGCCTTCACCTCTCAAAGCCACCAAGCCTACACCTTTGGGAATGGGAGAAAACTCTAAGATAGATGAGGAGAGTATGGAAGCATGCGAAGTTGACAAGCAACCAAACTTCTTTGTTGCTGGTGTGCCTATGACACTTGACACTTCATTGTATGAGAGTGACTAGTTTCAAGGAAACTTAGATAGTGCAATGACAGAAGAAGATGAAGGATAGAGAGAGGAAGGATAGAAACAAGAAATACAGGAAGAGAAAGGACATGAAAAGGAAGGATAGAAAGAGGAAGAACAGATAAAAGAGATAGGGATAGACAAAGGAGAAGAGGTAAGAGTTGAGATCAAACAAGAACCTGATACTTCTTCCACCCTATTGTTGGCAAGTATGGCCAAGCCTGTGAGCACTAATGTGGAGAGTATGGATGAGGATGAATTAATGAGATTATCCTTCATGGAATTTTCTAAGGAAAAAGAGAGGTCATAAACAAAAGGAGATAAGAAGGTTAAGGTGATCACTAGGGTAGTAGATATTGTGAATGAGATACTCCCTATACCTCTTATATTTAAAGGAAAAGATGATGCATAGAACCTGAACGTGGCACTAGATAACTTTGACAACCATTATGAGACACTTGTGAAGATCGTAGAGGAAAAGGCAGAGAAGAGATGCCTAGAAAAGAAGTTGAAGGAATTTTTCCAGTCCATCTCATGGGACTTGGGTATTCTAAAAGCAACTACAATTAAAGCCAAAAGTTGTGTTGCACAAGGAAGAAAGTTATATAGTTATTGCATCAATCCTATCAGACACATCAAGAACATTGAGGATATTATAGCTAAGGACAGGGCTACCTTGGACAATATGATGGACAGTTGTGAGACCTCCTCACAAATTTTATTAGAAATGGATAAGCAAAAATCCAAAATATTGATAAAGTAAACGTCTTGGATATAGAGAAAGGGAGAGTAGTGACAAGATTTGGTTTGCTGAAGAGTTTAATCACTCCTAATCTATCAATTCTTGAAGCTCATCTCACTGAGATGGAAAATATTGGGGAGTCAATGACAAAATCTATACCCACTGAACTAATGGTAGTAGAGACTGCATCTTATGCACTAAATGGACCAATTCATGTCAGTGAACTATTGCTTAAGTCTTGGAATGATGAAGTGAAGACCTTGGAAGATTCCTTCCAAGATATTCTGAAACTGGTGAGTAAGCACTAAGTCCTAAATGTTTGAGATTTTGAAGTTTTGTGAGTACCTTTTCCATTGATATCAAAGGGGGAGAAGAAGATAAAAATGAGAAGAATAAAAAAAATGAGAAGAGAAAATTAAAAAAATTGTAAATAAAAAAAGAATATGATATAAGAAAGAAAAGAAGAAG
Source organism: Chamaecyparis obtusa (assembly GCA_027943335.1). NCBI lineage: Eukaryota > Viridiplantae > Streptophyta > Pinopsida > Cupressales > Cupressaceae > Chamaecyparis > Chamaecyparis obtusa. The sequence continues at coordinate 2,302,604 of BSBK01002954.1, read as the reverse complement.
GAAGAGTACAGTTAGTACAATTAGTGTTTTGGACACTTAGTCATTTTTCGCTAAGTGTTGCCATCAATGCCAAAGGGAAAGATTGTTGGCAAGTGATGTTTTGGGAGAACTATGGATCACTTAAGGGTTTTCATTTATGGCAACACATATTTTATAGTGATCGCATGCAGTAAGTATGAGTGTTGGAGACACAATCGTGAAAATGACTAAGTGCAGAATCGGATTTACAGAGTACTACAATATTTTTTTGGTCAGTGAAGATAGTATATGCTATAGGATGGATTGCGAGCTTAGAGGAAGACATTTTAGGATATGTATGAGCTTCATTTAAGGTCACATGTGTTTTAGTATTGATATTAGTAAGTTATAGTAATATGAAGGCATGTGAAGACAAAGGAACAATGAAACAAGGCATATGAATAGTCGTGATGATTAAGGGAATGCTATATGGAATGGGAACATGCTAAGTTAGGTAAAGATTGTATATTGCTGACACTTTGGTAATACAAGATGATCAATTTAGTATTTATTATTTTCATGAGTAATTATTATGTTTTGCATTATATTTAATAATTGACTGGATGACAGAATAGATATAAATAAAGAGTGTTTTGTGAAAGTGATAGATGAGCAAGATATGTATGAGATCTGGATGCGAGTTTGGGAAATTAGTGATAGTTGATAGAAGATGTGAGATCAAAGATTGATAGAGAATATTGAGAGCCGTAAGTGGAACTATCAAAGCATACCAGATGCTTGTATTGTTCATCCTTGAAGAACATTTTTGTAACTGAATTATTGATTGTAAGAGTTGTAAGCTCACTATACCTTTAACAAGGTTTTGTATACCTTTAACAGGGTTTATATTCCTCTAACAAGGAAATGTACTATGTAATACTCAGCTCCTAACAAGTCTAGATCTCCTAATAGGGATATTATATTTTAGTGCATAGTTGTGGGTACCATCCCCACCCCGGTTTTGCCTTGGCCAAGGTTTCCTCAAAAACAAATAATGGTGTTATGAGTTATGTGTTATGTGTTTATGTTCTTTTCATTTCAGAATTCATATGGTTTAATTGAAATTGGTTTAAGTTTAATTTAACGTGTTGTAATATCGATTCACCCCCCTCTCATTATTACTCAATCCTAACAGGAATATCCTAGGTTTTGGGAGCTAAGGAAAAATATAGTTGCATTCCATTCTTATGAATGAGGAGTTTTATTTTATGCAATATATTGTAAATGGATTAAAATTATTTCCATAGGATGTATAATAGCTATCTAAATTTAAGAAATCAAGGGTTTCTTTGAATTCAACTTTACACTCTTTACAACAATCTGTATTGTTTATTTATTTTTCTCTCCTTCAAGGATGGAGTTAAAATTATATGTATGAATAGTAGTAGATAATGTATATGACGTGGATACTTAGGTAAGAGTTCCAGGCTAATTCTAGAGGATTGTGTTGATTCCACAAGTCATCATACTGTGATCCCAATGATTATTTGCTTTGACATTTTTATGAATTTAATATATCTTAGCATTTTACTCTGTAGCCTGAGACTAGATACTGATCTATACATGACTATCAATGCTCTCAATGATTTCTAAAATATTAAATTAATTATACTTCTTGTTGTTTATTTCAAGGGTAGTTAGTCTAGAGATTTAAATGTGTGATGAATGATGCTAAAGAAGAGTTGAGCCAACTCTATGCTATAGCTAATGTATGTTATGTTACATTAAATTTGGAAGTTGTGTATGCAAGACTATGCAATATAAAAATCTCATTTTATGTCTCACTTAGAAATATTTCATTGAAGATCTACTCGCCTAAGTTTTGCAGAGCCCAAAGTGAAGGATCTAACTCTTGTCTCTAAGAGACCTCAAGAACTTGGCCAATGGTCTCAAATTACTGTCCATAGGAGAAGGCTAAATCCTTAGGTGAATTTGAGGCATCACTTGTAAAAAACCAATAGGATCAATGCTTGGAAGGTTTATATTAGGGGGAGAAGAGTGAGTTAGTAAGGGGAATTTTTTACCTTTGTCATTATTGTTTAAGGGGGAGAAGATAAAACAACTTTGATGTTGATATATTTTGACAATAAGTCATTTTATTTTTTATTGATAATGTTGTCATCAATGACAAAGGAGGAGATTGTTAGAATGTGAGGTTGATGCTATCATTATTTTTGTCATTGATGTCAACATATTATGTTCATAGATGTGGATTGGTTATTTTCGCACTTCAGTAGAAGCATGCACGAAATGATGTGCTTGAAATATTTATCCTTATTTGTGTTGGTGTTGGTCCCATTTATTATGCAACATATTATGGATCACTTGTTTGGGTTCAGTCCTATTTAGAAAGTGTTCATTATGATTTGATCTAAGTATTTGTATTGTAACGTATAGATCCTATTTGTTGGTTCTGAATATATTTTAATGGTTTAGCATGCTATTATGTGTGAGGCATGTTGTATTGAGTGAGGTGGTCCACATATCATCCCTTACCATGAAAAGAATGCTTCAATGTAACCTATTTCAAATTGGTTTAGGCCAACCTTGTTGTTGGCATGAGATGGTATAAGAGAGAAATGATTTTATTTGTTGATGTATTCTTGTATGAGAGTATATGAAAATATGACAAGGGAATATCTATGTGTTGATGTATATGTGAGTTGGCAAAACAACCAACAAACTGTTACATCATTTTCGTGTTATAGAGTATCTCTGATAGTGACTTAATTTGTAGAATAAAGTTTTATTTCTTATATTTTGGTAGTGAGCCTATTTGTATCAAGAATTAGCCTTTTTTCTTATTTCTAGGTAGTTATCCCTATGTGATACACTTCTATGAACCATTACTCTTGAGAGAAATCCATGAGAGAGGAGATATTAAGAAGTGGCTCATAGCTTCCTAGTTGAAGCAATTTTAATCCTTCTCATGATGCTCATCAGATTGGCATAGAGGATTAGTTACTTGACTACTCCAAAATGGAAGATTCAAATCTAAGAAATGAAGCTAAGATGCAAGAATACAAGCTAAGATGAGAGATTAAGATAAGAATGTATGCAATAAATTAGTAATCTAGAATGAGAATTCAAGAGATATTCTATTGAAGAAATGTAAGAAAGCAACTAGATTAACAATGCAAGATTAAGCTAGAAATGAAGCTAAGCTAAGAATTTCAATTGACAAGATTGCAAGAAAGATAGAATGCAAGATAACAAGAGTAAAAGATTAAGGATTAGGGACTTCAATAATAATCAAGATAGAACCCTTGAGCCAAGAAAGAGCTTCGTTTTAAAGGAATTGCCTCAAGAATGAAGGGTGGAGATTAAGAGGCAAAAGAATGAGTGAATAAGATGAAGAGGCAAAATGAGATGCAAGGTTAGGTAGAGATGAGTGGTGAGGATTAAGAGGAAAAAGGGAAATTTTAGGTAGAATAAGGCAAAATAATTTTTTTGAAAGAACAAATCCACTTCAATTGCTTATTAATCAAGATTAAGTGGGTGCACACATGTGAATGTGTTCTTTTAATAAAAGTGTAGAAACTTTATATTAAAAGTAAGGTTTTAGCAATTAAATAAATATACAGGCTCTAGAAATTAGACCATAGTATAAGATTGATTTAAGATTTTTGATTTAATTATGCAAAGGGGATTTTAAGGGTTACTCTGCATAATAATGATTAGAAAAGAGGCAATTTGATCAAAAAGGGGGGCTCAAGTTCTACTAGACAAATTTTAGGTGATTACATTTTCCCCTCTTTGACTAATATGTGAGAAATCTAGGAACACATCGAGTCAAAGAATGAATGATGTCAAGGTAGATGATAGAGATCAAACTCTGAACCTAATTAAATGAAGACAAATAAGAAAGATGAGAGTATCCATCCTAATATGAAGAGATGAGACTGAACATCTATCCAAAGAGATTGAGATAGCTAATCATCTGGGAGATAATACTGGATTGAAAGTGCACATTGAATAGTGCAATATATGATATATGTTAAGAAACACAATGAAGCCCAGGTAGGTAGTGTTGAAAAACATTGAAGGATTGGAGTGTTGAGAAACACCAAGGATAATGTTAGTGAGAAAGTGTCTAGTGAGAAGGACTCGTAACTGACTCAAGTTAAGTGCAAGAGGTTGAACAAGAGGTAAAGCACTAACAACTTAGATAAGCGTATGATTTCCCCTAGATGGAAGATAAGAACCAAGGACAAGACAAAGAAAAATTCCAGCCCAAGATGGCATGAGGGAATAAGGACTGAGATGGATGAAAGGAGACAAGAGCTTAGCTATGCATTGATAGATGGAGTGCTAATTATAAGTAGTGCTTGTTGCTAGGTTTTCACTACTTGGAAGATTTTTCTTTTTTTTTCTTTTTTTCAGGACATTTTACAATTTTAAGGATTTTTTCAAGAGCAGTATATGCTTTTTAGAATTTTTTTCAGGATCATAGATTATAGTACAGGAGGAAAATCTTAGTTGCATAACCATTGTAGAGGAAGAGAGTTGAGAGGCTCTTTGAGAATACTACCATTTGTACTAGTAACCAGCTGAGCAGTTTCAAAACTAGAACCACATGTTGTAGTAGTGATAGGAGGATCCAGCCAGTAGTATCCAACTATTGAGAGATCCATAGTTAAGGGAAGATCATTTAAGTAAGACCCACAAATATCCTCATAGACGTGTCTTAGATCTTTTTCATATTTCCCACATTCTAAATGCTTAGGGAGAGTATGTTCTAGACTTATCTTAGTCATGTCATTAGAAATGTGGAGATACCAATATGCACTTTTGGGAAAAGGAAAGATGGAGTGAAGAATGTAAATTATGAGAGGCAAGGATGGTGGAATGGAGTGAGTTATGATAATTTGGAAGCTTGAATGGAAACTTTGATTTTTCTTTTATATCCAAGTCTTTTAGCTTAGGAATCCACATAGCTTTTGATTTTTCTTTGCTTTTAGATACTTGTGATTGCAATTTTTTTAAGATGGATTTTGAGATCCATTTTTGCTTTGATTTTCTTTTTTTCTTTGAGGACCTTTGTGTTCTTTTGAATATTTATTTTTTCTTTGTAGTCACATGTCGATTAGATGGGACATGGTGACCTTGAGATATAAGTGGATTTTGATTTTTATGTTGCACGTCCAAGTTACTTCTAGAAGACTCAAAAATTATGGATGAGTGAGGGTGATATGACTAGTTTAGATGGAGAGGTGGATGAGAAGTGAGTGAGACACTTAATTCAGGGAAGGAGGGGGATAAGGGGTTAATAAGTTCAAGTGCAAATATATTGATATCATCCTCATCATTCATTAATGAATCAAATAGATCAATAAAGTTATCTTCCATAGAACGTTGTCGATTGCGAGTTGTCTTAGAAGAGTCATATGAGTTTAGGGGAGTATTATGTGAGTCTAATCGAGAGGGTCGATTCTGATAACTAGGTCCCTCTTCAGGTGGTAAGAGTGCATGAATATGAACCATTTGAATTTGAGATCTACCTATATTCCATGAAGCTATGATAGGATGGGGTCTTATGTACCCATGATTCATTGGATTAGTTGAGGTGTTGCTTGAAGTAGATGGCCTAGGAGCCATAGGAATGATTTCCACAAAAGGGTGGATAGGATCATCATAAGTTTCTTGATCTTGAGAGTTAGAACTTTCTCCTCTTTCAAAGTTGGTAGGAGGAGCATATCTATGTATAACATCAACTAGTATTTATGTAGTAGCACGTGATAAGGAATCCTATTTTTATTCATTTGAGTCTATCTTGCTATTGTGATATTGTCTAATGTAGTCACTTAGAGACATTGTCGAAGCTAGATTTTCTTCATCACCGTCATCTATTATAGGAGGAGTATTCTCACTAGTAGGAGTAGTAGAGTAGTTTAGAATAGGCATACCCTGAGGCATATCCAAGATATGGGGGAAACATCAGCTATTTGTCCCTAACTAGGATCAGTAGTATGTACAAAAGTAGCAATAGTTTGTTCAGTAGTTTGGATGAGATCTTCTTGGGTAGAACTAGGGTCATGTTCTTGAGGTAGCTGAGTAGGTAGATACGGCTCTCCTTGATAATCTAGATTAGAATTATGAATGTGTAGGAGCCTTTCATAGGTCATAGGTTGGATTTATGCTTCTTCTTCATCATTATCTGAGTCATCATATGCATTAGTATTGCTGCTAGGTTTTCTAAGCTTATGTTCATGATAACCAATACTAGTTTTGTCCTTAGCGTCTCTGAATTCATCATCTATAGGTTCAAGAAGACCTTTTCCTTTTCAAAGAGGAATTTTCCATCATGTCCCATCTTCTATATAATATAATAGCCCATACCATATTTTCCAGGTGAGATTTTAGTATGTTTATCTTTTAGTTCAGACTCTTTATTCTTGAATAGCAAGGTAGCATTTTCATCCCTTTCCAACTCTAGGGGAATTTTACCTTTAATCATCTCAGTACCCTTATGAATAACAAGTGTTGAAGTTGAGGGGGATGATTTACTATAATATTTTGAAGAGAGAGGGAAGGTGTCCACCCAATAGGTTCCCATTCTAATAGGCCTAACAAGTATTTTTTTCCATGATCTGATAGAGATTCTATTTTAGGAGGCGGTCCTTCTTTGTTGTGAGGAACCATTCGATCTGACTTTTTAGGATTGTTGGGAGCACACGCTAATTCTACAGGAATAGTGATCTCAATTCCATCATGAGGGAAATTTATGCAGCGATGGTATGTTGAAGGAACAACTTGCATAACATGGATTCAAGGGAAATCCAAGAGTATGTTATACGCCAAAGGAATATCTAGGACTTGGTAGATGACATCTTGCTAAACAACACCCACTTTTATTAATAAGACTACCATGCCTTTAGAAGAGTGTTCCTCTTCTTCATATGCTTTGATTTTTATTTTTTGTCTAGGATCAACAACATGCTCTGAAAAACTAAGAGCCTTAACTAGTTTAAAAGTACAAATGTTCAAACCCACACCTCCATCTATCAAAGAGAATTTTGACTCTAAATTAATGAATGGAGACTTCAATGTGGAGGGGTTGATTATGAGGATGACTGAAAAAGGTTTCATCTTTTTCTGAGAAAGTGAGAGAAGGAGGTGAAGCAAGGTGTTCGACCATGGACTAGAACTTGTTGACATCTAGGTCCCTAGGAATGTTTACTACAATAAGGGCTTGATTAAGAATCTACTTATGAGCAGGAGAGATGTCAAGTAGCTCAAGCATTGAGATCTAAGTTGTAGTATGCTGAAGTTGGTTAACTAGATTAAGATCCCATGCAGTCAATAGGGTAGATAGTTAAATTGTTGAGATTTAAATCTTCTTAGGAGCAGAGGATGAAGATGAACCTTCTCTTGATGGAGCTTGAGCATTGGTTTCCATGTTGGATGATTCAACTTTATCCTTTCCTTTAGCATGATTATAAGAGTAAAGCATTTTGATCACATTGTCATTGTTAGCATAAGTGTAGGAAACTTTTTTATCCTCTGCCATGGGAGATTCTCCCTTTTAAAATTTAGGAAAAGGCTCCATGAAAGCCTTATGATAATTGTTTTCTTGTGGTGAGTCAACCACAATAGTCTCATTATCAATTAGATTAATGCAAGAGTAGGGTAGGAGGGGCCAACAATGGCACACCCTAACCTGAACCACACTGCTCAACAACACACAAAAGCAAAAAACATACAACAGTGAGAGAGAGAATGCATAACTTTCATATATTATCTTCAAATTGATTCATACATGTCGGGTTGTAAGGCCTTCCTAGTTTTAGCCAAATATTACAATCAAGTACAAAAGTCCTCCAACATGCGAGGATCTGCCAACAATCTCTACTTTACTCTCTCCTATCTTCTATCCAAAAACTGACTCCCAAAACTCTAACCAAAAAACTACATTTATACAAGAGGCTATCGAAACAAGTCGGCCTTCATATCCATAATAAATGGAAGGGACAACTAGATCTAGGTCCACACACTTCCCAATGATGGATACCAACATTAAATTTGTGACCCAAACTAAATGCACAAGTTGGCCTCAAAAGAAATCCAAAACAAACAACTCGGTAAGCAAGGAAATCGAGCGCTAAACAAGCATCACCAAGCGCCAGGGAGATTCACCGAGCACCAGAGAGATAACCGACCAACACTGGCGATCAAAGGAAATCGAGCAACACTGAACCAACTCAGTCAAAGCAGGAACCGAGCAACACAAACAAACTCAAATGTGTTTTTGGTGACACACGATTGCCAAGGACCTGAGATGCTCCTACATCAGACACTTGGGATTATTTGAAATGATTCTCCGAATCATGAAATAGGTATGATCCGAGTTGCATCCAATTCAGACTGTGAAATCCATGAACTATCTTCAATCGGTCTATTCTTCCACTTTACCAGATATTCCATATATTATTTTCCTCTTGTACTTCTACCAATTCTTTGCTCCAAGATCTTCTCAACCACTTCATTTTGCTTCTTAGGATAATCCATCAGTACTGTCATGTCTTCATCAGATTCATGACACTCATACAAATCAACAACGTTGAAAATAGGTGGAATATCAATGTCATCAGGTAACTCAACTTCATATGCATTTCCACTGTCAAATTTTCTCTAAATCTTGCAAGGTCCAAACTTCTTCATCTTCAACTTCCCATATGTTCCAACAGGAAATCTGTCTTTCTTCAAATGAACCATTACTTCATCACCAACATCAAAAGTCTTATGTCTTCTTGATCTATCAACTATGTCTTTGTATTTCTGATTACTCTTTTCTAGCTTAAGCTTCACATCTTCATGCAATGTCTTCATGTACTTAAAAAATTTTACTCCTTCAACACTTCTTTTTCTTTCATCAGCAATGTCTCTCAAATTTGATATACCTCTCGATTGTATGCCATTTACAACCCCCCCTCAGTTGCCGTGCGCAGGCCATGTGTAGGGTACCTGCATAGGATACCTATGTAAGGTACTGCGCAGGTACCATGCATAGGCACCTTGGGTTGGGGCGTGGGCCGTGGGCCCCCCCACCCACTTTACTTTAATTCATCTTTATTTTAAAAAAAAAATTTAATTTAATTTGCAATTAGTTTAGTTTGTAATGATATTTAATTTGTAAGTTATTTTAATTTTTTTTAATTTATAATTTATTTAATATGTAATTTAACTTAATTTGTAAATTAATGTAGTTTGTAATTTAAATTAGATTGTTTAGTTTATATAGGTAATTTGCTATTTAATTTAGTATAAATAATTTGTTTATTTGATTAAATTAGAATTGTAAATTAATTAAGTTAAGCTAAATTGTTAGTTATTAACTTAATTAAATTGGGATTTTGTTTCTAAACTATTATGAGAATTGTTTATTTAAATAATAGTTTGTTTTATTTGGAGATTTATTAATGAGCAAAGATTGATTATTTTCATTAGATTTCCATCTTTGTGGAATGAGTTAATTGATTGGTTTAGAAATCTTTTATATACAAGTATATGCTTAGGTGTTGTACTTTAATATTATCATTAGTTTATGCTTTTCCCATATATGTTATTTTAAATGATCGATTATTGGAAATTGTAGACTTTGTACTGAAATTGGGCATTTTTATTTGGTTAGAATCATAGGTAGTCTATAGGAAATATTCTTTCATTATGACATCGTATTAATGTTTATGATTAGTTTATCTTAGTAGATTTACGCTATTCTATACTTAGATTCAATTATGTTCATTATGGAAATTAAAGTGCTTATGAAATTAGATCTCAGTTTTCTATGGTGCAAATGTGTCTTCTTTGTGCTTGTAGTGTCTTCTTGTGTTTACTGTGATTTCAGGATACTAGAGGACTTAGGGGGAAGACAGAGGCTGGAGTATGTGTCAGTTGTTCATGTTTTCAGTATTACATTTTGATGTGTGTATGAGATTCGATTATACCCTAACTTGACCTTTTAGGCTCATGATGTTTTGTATTCTACTTTTGGTACATTTGTAATCATTTCTAGTTCTTGTATGTGAAACTAGATTTGGGATTATCTGGTTGTGTACCTATTTGATCTATGTGAGATCTGTGAGCCTAGGGTAGTTTACCTAGATATGTAGTAGGAGGTGGCTTGCAATAAGTGTCAGGGCCCTCAAGTGGCTGCTAGGATCACTTATTGTTAAGTTTTTATAATCAAGTGATAACTTAATATAACATTGATAGATTTTAAAATGAACCAAATAAGATAGGTTTCCTCACCCTAGCTTAGTGCTAGTACAGACTAAGGTGGGAATGGAGAAGATGACTAGCCATCTTTTAAGGCATGAGTTGGCATAGTCGATTGTTTCATCAGTACGAGAGGTCATTGACAACATGTATGGTCACTTGAGTGCAGGATCCAGAGAGATTACCAGGATGAGACTCAAGGGTTAGACATACATGATGACATCTTCCTATGCATAGTCTAGTTATCCTACATGTGTCGGTTGCCTCTGGATTAGTGAGTCTTTCATATCATTATACTTATTCACCTTGAGTAGAGAGCTTACAAGATCCTTTCCTTAGCTTGATCTGTTTGATGTTTTTTATCCGAGTGGGATCTGTTGTTATCTCCTCAGCATAGTGGGAGTGGACCATTTAGGTTCACGAGGTCAGGTGGTAGTGATTATTTTACCATTTGAGATTCTGACATTTGTGTACTGGCGCTAGATGATCCCTATAGCAGTTGTTCCTTCTTGATCTTCATTGTTGGAGTTGTACTCTTCTTCTTCTTATTCTTCCTTATGATCTTGTATCTTTGTGTCAGTTCTTCAGAGATGTCATGTGTACTTCATTTCGGTTATTGTATTACATAACCCGCAACTTGTGCAGTGGATGTAGATTTATGGATACCTTAGGGTACTAGATGTATTTATGTTATCTTCTATCTGATGTTGCTTTTATCCTTCATTTGTTTATATGAGATTTGTAACTGTACCTAATCTAATTTAATTAATTAATGTTAATGTAATCTTCATCGAGGAACCCTTAAGAGTTGTAACCTATGCTGGTTGTTTGTATTGATGTGAGTAAATGGTAATTACTTTCATATTGATGTTTATCTTGTATGTTAACTTTTTTAAAAAAAAATTCTGCAAACTTAGATGCATGTTTAGGTTTAGTTCTCCTGGGTTCCTTGGCAGAGCATTACACTTGGTATTAGAGCACTGAGTTCTACACTAGGAACTCTAGAAAGTTGTGTGCCCATTAGATGTCTAAACTGTTTAAACTTGAAACCAAACATAGACATATAAATCTTTTGTGTTTGATAACCATTAAATTACATCTAAACATTTATGTTCTTGCTTCTCTTAAATGTCTTTGAGATATCACTTGTGTAGTGATTGTCATAGGTGACTGGACTATTTATTGTGCATGGTTACCTTCTCTAATTCATCTAGAGTGAAGTACCTTTGGATGTCATGAAGCAATTACTCCCTTGAGTGTGGCTACCACTAGTCACCTTGTTATGTGGATGTTTTATGATTGATGATTTATTTTGGTTGATTGATGAATTGTTCGTGTTGTATATGGGCTAGCATTGAAATTTTGAACTTTCTTATGATTGGATTAGTCACCTAACTCTCTTTTTGTTATCTATTTTTTGAAGGTATTCACACTTAATTTACTGTTGAAATGGGGATCTCTTATGATTTAATGTTGGACTTATGATTCCCCCACTTGGGTTTTACCTTTTTGAGTTTTGTGGTGGCTACTTCGAATATTTATTATTGTTGGCCCTATTTTGTGATAAGTGTTGTTTCTATCATGTTCATCATGAACCCCTGATAGTGTGTATAAGGGAGGACATTGCAGAGATGGTACTATGTTTTCTATGTGAAATTAGAATCATTGTGTATCCTTTATGTTTGCTTAAGTGTTACATTAACTACATAGTTTTTTCATGAACTTCTCAACTTACTATTTGATATAGACATGAATGTGTTCTTTATGCAATAGATCCCAGATGTTTTCTATGATGATGAATGAATAAAGTTTTAGATCTTTTTTTTGAACTATTAATAAATGATTGATCAATGTGAATTTATGTTATTCCTAACCAGAGTTATATTGTCCTTAATGACTGTATATCATGTTCTTATTTTATGGCTTTTTTTTAGATGTTATGTTTTGTATTTAGTAAATGCTTCGTGTTTGGGGGATATATATCCTTATCTGTTTGTAGGCTTCTAGGAGTAAGCCTAATCCTAGGGGGTGGATGTAGTACCCCGCCCCTTAGTGTAATTTTATAAATGTTAGGATTACTTTAGGATGATAGATTATATGTTAGGAAATTATTAATGCTTATGATTTTACTAACCCCATACTTGCATGTGTATGGTTGATGTGTCTGTTTTACAATTCTATTTAACATGCCTGATGTGGTTGAGGGACAGAGTTGTAGTTACTTGCTTGCAAGATCCACATGATCGGCTGATCCCCACCATTATCTGTTATACATTGTATATGTATGTACATGCGGGTTTTGTATGCAGGTTTGTAGGTACCAGACATTGACTTCCATGAATTATCAGGATGAGCGTGCCCTATCGCAATATTTCAGATGGTAAGAGAGGGGAGATAACAAAGGTCCAAAACCCTAACCTAAGCCATTTGTCCTAGGATTGGACAAGAATCAGTTTGACTACCCTACCTGAATTCGTCTAGGTGACATGAATTCGTGGATCCCTTTCTGGTGCTGCTTGGTTTTACTTTGTTTGATTTTACTTCATTTGGCTTCAATTGATTTACTGCTTATGTGGGTGATTTTCTGTATTTTATTGATTAATGGTTATAGTTGAAATCTAATATTAATCATGTTCCTATGTTTATTTGTGAAAATTTAATCAAAAGTCAAATATTTGATTATTTGGATTTAATTGATTAATTAATTGGTAATTGGATTTAATTATGTTTGAGGGCGTTATTAAATAATTAAATATTTAATTGCATGGCTTTAGGATGTTTTAAATATCTAATCTATTTAATAATGAATTTTAATTATTAACATGTGCATTATTGAAATTGAATTGTTTTCAAAAGTTAACAAGATGTTTCAAAAAGTCAAGTTGAGTTGTGCATATAAAATTATTTTAAATTATTTAATTGGGTTTTTCTTTCAATTTCTGATTTGGAGTTGAAGTGGGAGTTAGCTGTTGAGTCATCTCTAGGGCTTGCATGAAATGGGGAATTCAATCCCTAATAGGGGGAATTGCATTCATTTGGAGATTAGACAGGTTTTGGAAGAGAATTTTTGGGGGAGAGCTTGTGCTTTGGATTTTGGAGAATTTTTGCTTGTTGATTTGGCTTCATTTTGCATCTGGGATTTGGGTGTTGTGTGGTTCATGGATTCAAATCTGCAGGTGGAATCAATCTTCAGAGCAATCCTAGTCTTTAGATCTTCATAGGTTTTTTATTTCAGTTTCTGTTAGTGGATCCAAGGTAGGCTGTGAAATCATGTCTGTTAGTTTTGTTATGCATCTATCTGGCTTTCCTTGCTTGTGCAAGTTTTAGTGTTTTTCAATAGATAGATATGTGCTTCATTTGAATTTTGGGTATTAGAGAAAACCCTTGAGTATGTTATTTTAGGTTTTTATTAAATTTTAGCACAACAGGGTTATGCTGGCAAAATTTCATTGGAATATACCTCATAGATCTCGTAGAAAATGAATTATTAAATCTAGGCTAAAGTCTAACTATAGGGCTTGAAGAAAATAAATCTACCCTTAGTTAAAAACCCAATTTTAATAGAAAATTCCAATTCTAGTTGAAAAATTATCATTCTGGTAAAAAAAAAAAACGTAGTCAAATTAAAAGAGGCCAATAAGACAAAAAGAATATATTCTATGCTTATGGAATCTGGGTTATGTGAATCGAAAATTCTTGGTGAAAATGAAAATATTAGTCTAAAGAAAAAAAGCATTTCCTTTAAGATTAATTCTATTTTTCGGATTGAAAATTATATATATATATATATATATATATATATATATATATATATATATATATATATATATATATATATATATATATATATATATATATATATATATATATATACTGTGCATTGAATTTTTTTTTTTTAATAAACTGATTTTAAAAAATTATGAAAAAAATGCATAAGTTTTGATTTATAATGAAATGGTTTTTAAAATAAAAAATATAAAAAATATAATTGAAAAGTGTTAGGAGGGGTGGGGGCCACCACCTCCCCCCCCCCCCTCAACTACCGTGCGCAGCCCATGCGCAAGGTACCTACGTAAGGTACTATGCATGTATCTTGGGTTGGGGTGTGGGTCGTGGGCCCCCCCACCCACTTTACTTTAATTCATCTTTATTTTTATTTTTTAAAATAATTTAATTTAATTTGCAATTAGTTTAGTTTGTAATGATATTTAATTTGTAAGTTATTTTAAATTTTTTTTAATTTATAATTTATTTAATATGTAATTTAACTTAATTTGTAAATTAATGTAGTTTGTAATTTAAATTAGATTGTTTAGTTTATATAGTTAATTTGCTATTTAATTTAGTCTAAATAATTTATTTATTTGATTAAATTAGAATTGTAAATTAATTAAGGTAAGTTAAATTGTTAGTTATTAACTTAATTAAATTGGGTTTTTGTTTCCAAACTATTATGAGAATTGTTTATTTAAATAATAGTTTGTTTTATTTGGAGATTTATTAATGAGCAAAGAATGATTATTTTCATTAGATTTCCATCTTTGTGGAATGAGTTAATTGATTGGTTTAGAAATCTTTTATATACAAGTATATGCTTAGGTGTTGTACTTTAATATTATCATTAGTTTATGCTTTTCCCATATATGTTATTTTAAATGATCGATTATTGGAAATTGTAGACTTTGTACTGAAATTGGGCATTTTTATTTGGTTAGAACCCTAGGTAGTCTATAGGGAATATTCTTTCATTATGACATCGTATTAATGTTTATGATTAGTTTATCTCAGTAGATTTACACTATTCTATACTTAGATTCAATTATGTTCATTATGGAAATTAAAGTGCTTATGAAATTAGATCTCAATTTTCTATGGTGCAAATGTGTCTTCTTCGTGCTTGGAGTGTCTTCTTTTGTTTACTGTGATTTTAGGATACTAGAGGACTTAGGGGAAGACAGAGGCTAGGGTCTGTGTCAATTGTTCATGTTTTCAGTATTACATTTTGATGTGTGTATGACATTCGATTATACCCTGACTTGACATTTTAGGCTCATGATGTTTTGTATTCTACTTTTGGTACATTTGTAATCATTTCTAGTTCTTGTATGTGAAACTGGATTTGGGATTACCTGGTTGTGTACCTATTTGATCTATGTGAGATCGGTGAGCCTAGGGTAGTTTACCTAGATATGTAGTAGGAGGTGGCTTGAAATAAGCGTCGGGGCCTACAAGTGGCTGCCAGGATCACTTATTGTTAAGTTTTTATAATCAAGTGATAACTTAATATAACATTGAGAGATTTTAAAATGAACCTAATAAGATAGGTTTCCTCACCCTAGCTTAGTGCTAGTACAGACTAAGGTGGGAATGGAGAAGATGACTAGCTTCCTTTTAAGGAATGAGTTGGCATAGTCGATGGCTTCATCAGTACGAGAGGTCATTGCACCATGTATAGTCACTTGAGTGTCGAGATCCAGAGAGATTACTAGGATGAGACTCAAGGGTTAGACATACATGATGACACCTTCTTATGCATAGTCTAGTTATCCTACATGTGTCAGTTGCCTCTAGATTAGTGAGTCTTTGATATCATTATACTTATTCACCTTGAGTAGAGAGCTTACATGATCCTTTCCTTAGCTTGATCTGTTTGATGTTTGTTATCCGAGTGGGATCTATTGTTATCTCCTCAGCACAGTGGGAGTGGACCATTTAGGTTCATGAGGTCAGGTGGTAGTGATTCTTTTACCATTTGAGATTCTGACGTTCGTGTACCAGTGATGGATGATCCCTGTAGCAATTGTTCCTTCTTGATCTTCATTGTTGGAATTTTACTCTTCTTCTTCTTCTTCCTTGTGATCTTGTATCTTTGTATCAATTCTTTAGAGATATCATGTGTACTTCATTTTGGTTATTGTATTACATACCCTACAACATGTGCAGTGGATGTAGATTTATGGATACCTTATGGTACCAGATGTATTTATGTTATCTTCTATGTGATGTTGTTTTTATCCTTCATTTGTTTATATGAGATTTGTAATTGTACCTAATCTAATTTAATTAATTAATGTTAACGTAATCTTCATCGAGGAACCCTTGAGAGTTGTAACTTGTGTTGGTTGTTTGTATTGATATGAGTAAATGGTAATTGCTTTCACATTGATGTTTATCTTGTATGTTAACTTTTATAATAAAAAAAAATTCTGCAAACTTAAATGCATGTTTAGGTTTAGTTCTCCTGGGTTCCCTAGCGGGGCATTACAATGTCTTTGTATTTCTGATTACTCTTTTCTAGCTTAAGCTTCACATCTTCATGCAATGTCTTCATGTACTCAACAAATTTTACTCCTTCAGCACTTCTTTTTCTTTCATCAGCAATGTCTCTCAAATCTGATATAACTCTCGGTTGTATGCCATTTATAATCTCAAAAGGTGTTTTTCTAGTACTCCTATTCACTGAATTATTGTATGCAAACTCTACTTGTGCCAACACAAAATCCCAATTCCCCGGTGTGTCTCCAACTAAACATCTCAAAAGATTTTCCAAGCTTCTATTCACAACTTCTGTCTATCCATTGGTTTGTGGCTGAAATGTAGAACTATATTTCAACTCAGTATCCAACTTTCTCCAAAGAGTCTTCCAAAAGTATCCAACAAATTTACTATCTCGGTCAGAGATAATACTCCTCGGTAATCCATGCAATCTGACAATTTCCTTAAAGAAAAGATCTGCTACATGTACTGCATCTGATGTCTTTCTACAAGGTATAAAATGTGCCATTTTAGAAAATCTATCCAGAACCACAAATATAGAATCATTACCTCTTACTGTCTTAAGTAAGCCAAGAACAAAATCCATACTAATGTTAATCCAAGGTTTCTCAAGTACATCAATCAGTGTATACAATCCAGTATTCTGACTAACTCCTTTTGCAACTTGACAAACTCCACAAGTTTTCACAAATTTTTGAACATCTTTATACAACTGTGGCCAAAAGTATTTCTCCTTAAGAAAATTCAATGTCTTATCAATTCCAAAATGTCCATCCAAACCACTACTATGTTTCTCTTTTATCAAATTAGTTCTCATTGGTCCTCTCGGTATACACAACTGAATACCTTTAAACAACATACCTTGTTGCATAAAATATTCATCCCATTTAGTACTTTTTTGATCTTGAATAGGTTCTCTGCACTTTCTCCACGGCTCAAAAAAATCAGGATCAAATTCATAAGAATCTCTCATATCATCAAAGCCTAGAATTCCAATTTTCATCTCGGTCATCAAAGATCTTCTTCTACTTAATGCATCAGCAACTCGGTTAGTGACTCCAATCTTATGCTTTATCACAAATGTATAATTTTTCAAATACTCATCCCATTTCATATGTCTCTGATTCAACTTATTCTGACTACCCAAATACTATAAAGCTTTATGATCGATATACAACAAAAATTCACTCGATATCAAATAATGTCTCCATTTCTTCAAGGCTTGAACAATAGCATAGAATTCTTGATCATACACAAAATATTTTCTTCTTTCATCATTCAACTTTTCACTAAAGAAAGAAACATTTTTACCTTCTTGACTCAACATAGCTCCAATTGCACTTCCACTTGCATCACATTCCACTTGAAATACCTCATTGAAATCAAGCAATACCAAAACAAGAAATTCAGCAACCTTCTACTTCAGAGTCTCAAAATTTTTATCAACTCCATGTGTCCACTTGAATTCTCTTTTATCTCCTCTCATAGTCTTAGTCATAGCATTACAAATTGAACTGAAATTCCTAATGAACTTTTAGTAAAAACTTGCCAAACCATGAAATGATCTTACCTCACTAGAATTCATAGGTGTAGGCCAATTCAAAATAGCTTCAACCTTTTCAAGATCCATTTTCAAACCATCAGCTAAAATCACAAATCCCAAATACACAATCTCCTCTTTCATGAATGAACACTTTTTCATATTTATCATCAACTTTTCTTCTTTCAATCTCTATAAAACTTGTCTAACATGCAACAAATGTCCTTCTCTAGTCTTACTGAATATCAGAATATCATCAAGATATACAATCACAAACTTACCCAAGAATTTCTTCAAAACTTCATTCATCAACCTCATTAAAGTACTCGGTGCATTAGTTAAACCAAAAGGCATAACCAACCACTCATACAAACCTTCTTTTGTCTTGAAAGAAGTCTTCCATTCATCACCTTCTTTGATTCTGATCTAATGATATCCAATTTTCAAATCAATCTTGGTAAAATACTTTTCTCTAGTCAAACTATCCATTATATCATCCATTCTCGGTATAGGAAACCTATACTTCACTGTTATCTTGTTGATTTCTTTGGAATCAGTACACATTCACCATTCTCCATTCTTCTTAGGTGCCAATAGCACAGGTACTACACAAGGACTCAAACTTTCTCTGATCAAACCATTATGCAACAATTCTTGAATTTGTTAGTTCAATTCCTAATTCTCGGTAGGTGTCAACCGATGAGGTTCCTTATTTGGTAAACTAGCTCCGGGGATTAGATCCATACAATGATCAATGGTTCTCTTCAGTGGAAAACCATTAGGTACATTATCAAAAATGATTTCACTGTACTCAATGAGTAACTTATCAATCTCCTCGGGGACACTATCCTCTATTTTCTTACTTGCCTTGTTAGGAATCACAACAAAACATACATCATTTCTCTTTAAATCCTTAACAAACTTTCTTCCTTCCATCAAGCAAACTTTCACAGATGTGAAAAAATTACTAACAGGTTCTTCAATCAAAGGTAACAAGATTTGTCTTTTTCCATTAGCCCAAATAGTATAATTATGCAATCTTCCATCATATACAACATGTCTATCATATTGCCAAGGTCTACCCAACAAAATATGACAACAATCCATAGGCATGATATCACATAACACCTTATCATAGTACTTCCCAATTTTCAAATTCACATAACATTGTTCACTTAGTGTATGCTCATCTTTGATCCATGAAATCTGATAGGGCTTCAGATGTTCCAACCTTTTCAACTACAACTTTGTGACCATCTCTTCAGATGCTAGATTCTTTGAGTTACCACTGTCAATGATTACCTTCCAAACTTTATCAGAAACTCTACATCTGGTCTTGAACAAACTTTTCCTTACCAGATCTTCCTTTTTACCTTCATTCCAAAGTGCTCTTCTTACCATCAAATTATTTTCCTTCTCAGGTTCATTCAGTGACTCTTCTTGCACCAAAGCATTCTGTTTGTTACCAGCCTTCTTACTTGCATGTGTACACTCAAATGATCTATGTCCTTCCTCATAATTGTAACTGTATCATCTTAAAATGGAAGCACTTCAATGTTAAGAGAATTTGGCCCTTTGAGTGAGTTGTATAGGGTCATGTTAAGCACCTTGATTGGGTCTTTGCATGTATCTAGATGTTCCCCCCCTGTTATGCTTCTCTCCTCCTCATTTCCAGCCTTTTCTAGATAGTTTTCTCAGAGAATCTGGAGTTTCTGATTGTCTGGGTCAAAGATGACCTAGTAGGGTCAAGGACAACCTAGACCCTATCCTAGGTTAGGGATTACCTTAACCTTGACCTAGGGTGGTTTCTACCTCATCCCTGAACCCATGTCCAATTTTTAGATTTCTGGGAATTACAGGATGTCAGATTTTAGAAATATTTCTTTCCCGCTTTCGGGTCGGCCATTTTGGGTTTCAAAATGGTAAATCCTTAAATTGCATTTAATGTGGGTCCATTTATAAGGGTTAAGGTTAATTGGGATTTAATTCTCTAATTTTGGCCTTCTCTAGAGGTTTGTGCCCTAGATCACTATAAAAGGAAGCCTTCCTCTCTCATTTTCTCCATCTCTCAATAAAGTTTTGTGAGAACATCTCATCTCATAATCTCTCAAGATCTCAAGTGAAATCAAGAAAGAAAAAGGAGAAAGAAATCAAGCAAGCATTCATTCATCTTCAAGCCTAAGCATTCAAGCATCCATTCAAGAATTCAAGCATTCTTCAAGGAGATCCATTGTTAGCTATTGAAGGATTCAATCTCTTTGGAGCCCCCTTAAAGATTTATCGATCCACATTCATCCAAGCCTCCTCATATGAAAAGATCCATTCAAGATTGGTGTTGAAGATCAAATTCCATTGATTTGAGACATCCTACATTCATTTCTACATACATTTGGAGCATCCCTACTTGTGGATTCAAGGATTTGAATCCTCCACAAGGACTTCAACATAAGCAAGGTGAATTATTTCATTTACTTTGTTTATACATGTTGCAATTTCAATTCCATTTCAAGGTTAATTTCTAAATTGGGGTTTGACCAAGGCAAACCCCCCATCCAAACAACAAAAACCCCTTTTTCTTGCAAGTACAGGTGCAAGACTGTGGATCGAAGCTTGGATATGGATACCCTTTTCGGTGAACTTATGAGATCTGTGAACAAAATTAAGGATGACCTTTAGAATTCCAAAGTAGTCTTTGACCTTTTATTGGGGTCAAAGACTACCTGCTGCCAGAAAGACAAAAATTATCTGGGTTTTCTCTGTCTCGGCATTTCCAATCTGGAACAAGTTGCAGAATTGCTTGAAACTGCACACAGACATCAAAAATTAGCATTTTCTAGATCTGCCCTATTTTGAGGTTAGTATTTGTCTTTCATTTATTTCGAATTTCAAGCATATACTTATCATAGTGAAATATAAGGTTTTCTCCTTCATTCATATTCTCCATAGATTGATTCTTTTGTGTATTGACCTTTTGGTTGATCAATTTGGATCTCTTCTTTGGGAATTTGGATTTAGAAGTAGATCTCATATTTCCCCTTTTTATATCACACTATTCATTCTACACACACATACCATTTTACTCTATTCATTTTAATCAACCACTATTTTATCCTATCCATTTTGGTGAACCCAACTAGCTTACTCTCTTTCTTTTTGGTGTTAGATATTCCTTTATATTATCTTGTTGGTGTTATATTTCTCTTTTATGTTAAATCTTGCATGCTAATTAGATTTCTTTCTTTTCTAATTCAAAAATACAAAAAAAAATTGCAAAATTTCTTTCAAAATACAAAAAAATTCATGCTCTATGTTTTCTTAGTTTAGTTCATTTGCATTGTATTGGTTTATGAGCTTTACTACTTCTAGTCCTACATATAATATTCTGGTTAGACAAAGTCGTAGAATCATGGGTGCCTTTGATCTTGAATCTTCTTCTCCTTTCCTTAGGGTCCCGGATGATAATTTAATTCTTCATGATTCTAATCATATTATGGAGCAAAACTCTTCTCACTCATCTCATGATGAGGGTGATGCTTTAAGAGTTCCTCCCGAACAAGTCCAAAAACTTTCAATTGAACTTGATAAAATGGGTAATTGGCTTATTCAAGAAAACCATAATCAAGATTCTATTCAAGCTATAGAGGCTCTTAAGAAAGTTCTTCATGATAGTGATCAAGGTATTAATTTTCTTCGTGGTATTACTCACCTCATGCATTCAAATGTTAAACCTTTAGCTCAAGAAGCTCAAGATTTAGGGTTGATTCCTCCTATCACTAGTGTAGAACCTTCTTCTAATCCTTTACCAAGTGTTCCTACCTATACTCCTTCTTTGGTGACTGTGACGGTTCCCTCTGTTCCTATGAGTTTTCCTCCTATGTCCCTTCCTACATCACAACCTTCATATCATAATTTTCCTTTTACTTATTCCAATCCACTTCCAAATGTAGTTCCAAGTGTTCCTCCAGTTGTATCTTCCATTCATACAACTTCTTACACTTTACCTAGTGTTTCTAATGTTGCTATTCCTCCTATTTCCTTTAATGATTCAACAATCATCAATTTGGCGCAAACTGTCTCATCCTTACAACAACTTGCTTCCTTAACTCAAAACAAGTTTAGTGTTCCTACATGTGACATGGGAAGTCCTTTGTCTTGTGACATTATTCATACTCTTGTTCCTCAGCAAGTCGACATGCCTCATCTTGAGAATTATAACAAAAAAGGAGATCCTATTCATCATGTTAAAACATTTCAAATCCTTTGTAGTGATTATGCTCATGACCATAGGATTTTAGCCAAACTATTCGCTAGAACTTTCCATGACAAGGCCTTACAATGTTATTGTTCCTTGCCTCCTTATTCTATTGATTCATTTCCAAAACTTGCTAATGCCTTTATTCAACAATTTCAAAATAACATTGGCCCGCAAGTTTCTTTGACTAATTTGATGCATTGTAACAAAGTGCTAAGGAAAAATTGACTGAATTTATTCGTAGATTTAAGAATTTGCATGCTCAAATTTCCTATCATGTTCCTGATATTGATATACAACGTATGTTTATTTCAAATTTGCAAAAGGATATTAGAGATAAGATTTTGTTTATTGAATTTACCTCTTTTCAACAACTTTGTGCAGCACTTCATCATTATCAATTACAAGTGAGTCAATTTGAGAGCAACACTCCAATGGCTCCTATTCTAGTTGATAAAAGTGATGCTGCTCCTAATCCAAACAAATTTAAAAAATTCAACAACTATGTCAAGATAAAAAAACAAGAGAATGCAGTTGCTGATCAAGTTGTTGTTGCATCTCACAATGCCACTTCTACATCCACTGCTTTTCATTTAAATCATACGTTTAGTCCTCTTTCTGAATCTTTACATTCTATTATGAATAGGTTGTTAACTGCTAATATGATTACTTTACCTCCTATTCAACCTCTTTTACCTATTAAGATTACATCTAAATCTTTTGATCCTAAAGCTTTTTGTCAATATCATCGTCAAAATGGTCATGATACTGAGAAGTGTTATTCTTTAAAACATAAGGTTCAAGACTTACTTGATTCTAATACCTTATTTTTTGATAATCTTGATGGTAGTGGGAACAAATATGTCTCTCCTCCTAATCAAAACCTTCAAATCTATACGAATTCTTTACCTGCACATGATACTAATACCATTTCTCAACCATCTTCTATAGAGATTGTGTATGATTCAAATATGGATGATCTCAATCACATTGTTAATCAAGTGGAGCATGTTGGTCAAAATGTATCTCCACCTCAACCTCAACCTCAGCTTCAACCTCAAGTTCAATCTCAACTTCAACCAAAACCTAAGCCTAAATTGAAACTCAACCTAAACCTCGACAACAACCTAAGAATAAAAGACCTTGGGAACTTTTGATTACCTTTGATGATTCTGAGACTATTAAAGCTCTTGATGGTCCCCTTTACATTTATGCTAGGATTTCTTAGAAACCTACTCGTGGTTGTCTTGTTGATGCTACATCCCTAGTCAATGTTATTACTGAAGAAAATCTTTTTATGAAAAACTTGTAACGTGATTCTTATGATACATCAGATGTGTGGATTCAAACTTGTAATGGTTTTCTTTATCCATCATTTGGTTCTATTAACTTACTGGTTGAACTTTGTGGAAAAATTGTGAACACTACCTTTGTTGTTGTTCCTACTTCTGATAAGTTTCAAGTTAAGCTTGGTTTGCCATGGTTAAATGTCATGCATGTTGTTGCTTCACCTATACATAAATGTCTTAAATTTGATCATGATGAAGAAGTGAAGATGGTTAATCATAGTTTATATCAACCTTCTAGGCCTAGAGATTGTGCCACTCTTGATTTATTTTGGCCTTCATTACCTAATTCATGTCCTTCTTGACCTGATAATCTTTTTCATTCATATCAAGCCTATAAGCATTGTAAGATTCTTGAATTAAGTGTACCTCCTATGGATCTTAATTGTGGTATTTTTCCTACACCTTCTATACCTCCTTTAACAATGGCTTCTAGTTCTGTTAATCAAGTTCCTACTATTGCTAATAATCCTATTGATCTTCCTAAAGAACCTGTGAAGGATCCTATGGTTGTTCCTCCTAGTTCTCAACCTACTTCAAGTAAAGAAAATTATAATCAATATGCTAATGAACATCGAAAGAAGCATCATGCTCAAGCTAAAACTCATAAATCTCTACCTTCTTTGGATAAACCTATGCATGATATGTTAGAAGAAGTTGTTATTAATGATGTTAAGATGCATGATTATGATGATTCTATTCGTACCTTAGATCCTATTTTGATTAATCTGGATGAAGAAGATACACTTGATGATGTTAATGATTAATATAATACTTTGACACTGACATTGATTTACCTAATATGCTTTCATCACAATTGACTATTACATCTAGTGTCAAACATTGTGATTCTCAAGAGGATCCTTGTTTGGAATTGGCTATCATTCCTACTATGTTGGATATAGTCCCTCTTGCGAGTTACCCACCTTCCCTAAATGATGTACAATGAGATAGGGAGAGTAGGTGACATGCTTGATCAGCTTGTCCTTTATGGTAGCTTTGTTGTGTGTTTTCCTATTGTACTATGCTTCTCCCATGATGTGTTTGCTAAATGTTGTTAGATTCTTTTATACAACACTTGTTACTCAGTTGGGGCAAGGTGATAAAGGAATAAAACCTATTGTACAATTCCTCTATATGTATCTCTATTCTTCTATATGTTGTTTTATGTTATGTTGTACTTGTGCTATTGTTCGTAAATGTTTCCTTGTGTAATCTGCTTGGATCCAAGACGTGGTAGCACTAATTCTTTTTGGTCTCCATGTCATGTTCTGAAAAGACTCTTCTTCGTATATCTTATGTGATCTTTCCTCCTTTGTGATTGTAGGTCTACTTTCTTTGGGGAATGATGTCAATTCATTTGCAATAATATCATATATATATATATATATATATATATATATATATATATATATATATATATATATATAAAATCTTATGATCATACTGATCCCACGACAGGTAGATCCCTTTTGTGTTCTCTGTATGTTTATGTGATATTTCCCTTGATTTTTCTTCATCTAGGGGTATCTTATAGTGGAAACATAATCAGTGGAGTTGTTTATGTTTCCATTAAAGCCATTGCTCCTATTAAAGTGATAGCAATGACTTTAACGTAAGGGCATACATTCTGCTCATCTATTGCACACACACACTTTTCAATACACATATATTATTTTTCAAGATACCTTTTCTCCCTTTTTAGATTAGTGACTAATCCTTAAAGCATGGATTTATATTTTAGGATCTCTTGATCCTGCCAGTTTCAAATTTTTGATCTCTTAAGGTCGGAGGTGTCCTTAAGACTAGATCTCTTTTTCTTTTGGTTTTATTCTTATGTAATAGAATATTCCTACTGCTGAATCCTTGATGGGTTGAATAGTGAGTAGACACATTCACTAGGTGGTTCAATTTCATCTTTCCAGTTGCGTTGTTTCCTTGTGTGGTTCATAATGGGACATAAGTTCTCATTGGGCAACATAATCACACACACTCTCTCTCTCTCTCTTTCTCTCTAGAGATGTCCCTCTTATTGTGATCTGTGAGTTGATGAAGACTTGAGTCCCAAGGGGCTTGAGGTTTTCTTTATCCCTTTGATTATGATAAGATTATCTTTTCATTTTGATCTCCTTTACCAAGAGTTTGCATTGATTCCATACTCTTGCTAAAGTGGGGGCTTAATGTATCATCTTAAAATGGAAGCACTTCCATGTTAAGAGTGTCTTGCCCTTAGATTGAGTGGTTTATGGTCATGTTAAGCACCTTGATTGGGTCTTTGCATGTATCTGGCTATTCCCCCCTATTTTCCTTCTATCCTCCTCATTTCTAGCCTTTTTCAGATAGTTTTCTCTGAGAATCTAGAGTTTCTGACTATCTAGGCCAAAGATGACCTGGTAGGGTCAAGGATGACCTAGACCCTAACCTAGGTTATGGATGACCTCAACCTTGACCTAGGGTTGTGTCTACCTCATCCCTGAACCTAGGTCCAATTTTTAAATTTTTAGGAATTACGGGATGTCGGGTTTCAGAAATATTTCTTTCCCGCTTTCAGGTTGGCCATTTCGGGTTTCAGAATGGTAAATTCTTAAATTTCATTTAATTTGGGTCTATTTCTAGGGGTTAAGGTTAATTGGGATTTAATTCTCCAATGTCATCCTTCTCTAGAGGTTTGTGCCCTAGATCACTATAAAAGGAACCCTTCCTCTCTCATTTTCTCCATGTCTCAATCAAGTTTTGTGAGAACATCTCATCTCATAATCTCTCAAGCTCTCAAGTGCAATCAAGAAAGAAAAAGGAGAAGGAAAGCAAGCAATCATTCATTCATCTTCAAGCCTAAGCATTCAAGCATCCATTCAATAATTCAGGCATTCATCAAGGAGATCCATTGTTAGCTATTGAAGGATTCAATCTCTTTGGAGCCCCCTTGAAGATTTATCCATCCACATTCATCCAAGCCTCCTCATGTGCAAAGATCCATTCAAGATTGGTGTTGAAGATCAAATTCCATTGATTTGAGACATCCTACATTCATTTCTACATACATTTGGAGCATCCCTACTTGTGGATTCAAGGATTCGAATCCTCCACAAGGACTTCAACATAAGCAAGGTGAATTGTTTCATTTACTTTGTTTATACATGTTGCAATTTCAATTCCATTTCAAGGTTAATTTCTAAATTGGGGTTTGACCAAGGCAAACTCCCCATCCAAACAACAAAAACCCCTTTTTCTTGTAGGTACAGGTGCATGACTATGGATCAGAGCTTGGATCTGGATACCCTTTTCGGTGAACTTCTAAGATCCGTGAACAAAATCAATGACGACCTTCATAATTTTGAAGTAGTCTTTCACCTTTTATCGGGGTCAAAGACTACCTATTGCCAAAAAGACAAAAATTTTTTGGGTTTTCTCTGTCTCGGCATTTCCAGTCCAAAACAAGTTGCAGAATTGCCCGAAACTACACACAGACATCAGAAATTAGCATTTTCCAAATCTGCCCTATTTTGAGATTAGTATTTGCATTTCATTTATTTTAGATTTCAAGCATATACTTGTCATAGCAAAATATAAGGTTTTCTCCTTCATTCATATTCTCCATAGATTGATTCTTTTGTGTATTGACCTTTTGGTTGATCGATTTGGATCTCTCCTTTGGGAATTTGGATTTAGAAGTAGATCTCATATTTCCCCTTTTCATATCACACTATTCATTCTACACACACATACCATTTTACTCTATTCATTTTAATCAACCACTATTTTATCCTATTCAGTAACAAGTTCCTCGAAAACCACCTCGGTAGTTACTGCCTCTACCTCTAGATGAACTTTCACATTTGCACTCGGTCTTGGCTTTATCTAGATTTGTCTTTTCAAGTTTAGATCTACTATTTACACCATGGGATCTACATCTTCCTCTAGTGAATCTACCACCTCTACCTCTTTGTCTTTTCTCATGCCTCTTGTTCAATTTCTCCTCAACTTGCAATGCAAATTGATAAGCCTCTTCAATGTTCTCCAATTTGACCAAACTGATTTCTTCTTGGATGGAAACTCTCAAACCATTTAGGTATCTAGAAATTCTTTCCACATCATCTTCATCATGTCCAAATCTGATATCTAATCTATAGAATTTCTTATTATAATCCTTTACCAAGCTATCTTTCTTCCTTAAAGTTTTCATTTTCCTAACTAGGTTAATCTGATAATCACAAGGTAAGAACTTTCCTTTCAATTTATTTACCATTTTACTCCATACCTTGATTTTGTCTTTGCCTTTCCTCTTTTTGTCCAGCTGTAGATGTTCCCACCATAAGGATGCATGACTTTTCAACTTTGTGCTTGCAATTTTCACCTTCTTTTCCTTAGGTACATTTTCATACTCAAAATACTTTTCCATCTCAGTGATCCAATCCACCAATTCATTAGAATCTAATTTCCCGCCATACTCAAGAGGATTAAAGCATGGTGTAGACTTCAGACTTGTCAAAGCCTTCAAGAATCTTTCTTCACCTTGATCCATCACAGGTGCAGGTTCTACATCACCTTGTTCTACCTCAATTTCCTCATCACGAACATCTTCAAGATGTCTTCCTCTTCTCTGGGCTGTTTTAACAACTTCTAATCTAGCAGTAAGTTTTCTCAACATGTCTGCCAATCCTGGATCCGCATCTCACCTCCCACAAACCATCTTGAAAACCCTCTGCAATTGCAAGTCAGATCGCAATCTGCTACCCCACAATAATTCAACTAGGTCTTCATAAGAAGGAACCTTCAAATCTATATTCGCAAACCTAGATCTAGATCTCACCTCTCTCTGATACCACTTGATGCAAGAGTAGGGTAGGAGGGGCCAATAATGGCACACCCTAACCTGAACCACCTTGCTTAACAACATGCGAAAGCAACAAACATACAACAATGAGAGAGAGAATGCATAACTTTCATATATTATCTTCAAATTGATTCATTCATACTGGGCTGTAAGGCCTTCCTAGTTTTGGCCAGATATTACAATCAAGTACAGAAGTCCTCCAACATGCGAGGATCTGCCAACAATATCTACTTTACTATCTCCTATCTTCTATCCAAAAAATGACTCCCAAAACTCTAACCAAACAACTACATTTATACAAGAGGCTACTGAAACAAGTTGGCCTTTAGATCCATGATCAATGAAATGGATGACCAGATCTAGGTCCACACACTTCCCAATAATGGATACTAGCATTAAATCCACAACCCAATTAAATGCACAAGTCAGCCTCAAAAGAAATCCAAAACAAACAACTCGGTAAGCAAGGAAACCAAGTGCTAGACAAGCATCACCAAGCACCAGAGAGATAACCGACCAACACTGATGAACAAAGGAAATTGAGCAACACTGAACCAACTCGGTCAAAGGAGGAATCAAGCAACACAAACAAACTCAAATATGTTTTTGGTGACACAGGATTGCCAAGGACTCAAGATGCTCCTACATCATAGATCTTAATTGAGATTTTTGAGTTTCATACATTCAATGGTTTTATGGCCTTTCTTGTGGTGATAATCACAATAGTGGTTTTCATTCCACCATTTAGGTTTGATTTCAAGATTGTAAGACCTTGAATTATTAGGCAAAGTAATGATATTTTTAGTAAGAAGAGTCTTTAAAGCATTCTCAAGTGATTCTCCAAGAGGAGTGACATTTATTTTAGGCTTAGGATCCCAAGGATTATCATTTTTAGCCTTCACAATAGTAGATAGATTAAACACTAGCTCTTTAGTAGTGGTAGATTGTCAAGTTGAAGCCACAATTCCATCATTGATGATATCCTTAGTTTTGTTCCAGAATTTTCTTTTGTCTTTGTTAGAATAGTTGTTAGAAGAGGATTTGGATTGAAGAGTGATATCACCCTTATGAACAAGGACATACTCTATGTGAATAGATGTTTCAACCAGTTTTTCAAATGAATCATGAGTTTGCATTTGTAATGCATAATTCATTTTAGGAACTAAAGAGTTGATAAATATGTCAATCTTTTTGGTCTCAAGAATCTATCAAGGATAGCATGAGTATAGCTTCCTCCATCATTGTAGAAAGAACACAAAGGATTCACCTTGACATTTTTTTATGTTGTAAAGATCAAGCATGGTGATATCATGTTGAACGTTATAGGAATATTGTTGGATAAATTGTTGTATTAGCTGGTCAAATGATTGAGAGGAGGAGATAGTTTAGTGAACCACTCCATAGCTTGGCCACTAAGAATCCTAGGAAAGAGTCTCATGAGATAAGTGGGTTCATGTAAGAACTCCATGCTAAGTGCACAAAATTCCCTAATGTGATCATGACGATCTTTCCTACCATTATATTTTTCATATTTAGGAAATTCAACCATGCGAGGAAAAGGAGGCATATATAGATCTTTTTCAAAAGCGAATGGGCATATAAACTCAAGTGAGAAAGATTTTCTTGGTTGTTCCTTTTATTTTTCCAAGTGTTGCATATGTTTCATCATGTCTTCCATCTATTTTCTCAATATTTCCATTTTAGATGGTTCTTCCTTTTTTATTAGATTATCAATGTCAAATTTGTGGGGTAGTTTAACTCCTTGAGAGGCCAAGTGAAAGAAGTATTGGTCTTTGTTTTGACTAAGAGTCAACTTCATCAGTCTTTGTAAGTGTTTGTCTTGCTAAAATTGTAGGATATCTTCCTCAGTTATTTCATTATCTGAATCACCACCTTGTGAGCCATGTGATCCATGTCTAGTGTGTTGAGAGCCTTGGTGAGAGCCATGTATAGAATTAGGACATTCTTGGTTTTCTTGTCCAAAGTGTTTATCACCAAATTTTTTTAGGAATTATCCAATCATTTTACTTCTTTCATCCATGGTTGGAGTGTAAGAAACACTATGTGCCAACTTAGGAGAGGACAAAGTATATTTGATAGAGATGTTAGCAAAGGGTTTGAAACCCCAAGGTATAGGACCTTATTTAGTTGAGTTGTCAAAGGTAGCTTCACATTTTTTTCCCTCACAGACCTGAGATCTAGATATGACTATCATGAAAGAAAGTTGTCAAAAGCCAAATAGGATGACTTATGATGACTTAATGTTCAAGCTAGGTAAGTAAAGATGTTCACTTGTCCAAAGTTTAAAGTGTAAGAGAGATAAAGAAAAGATAACTTTCCACAAAGTGTCCAAGCTATGGGGAGATCCCTATGTATGACACTCATGAACAAGCAAGAGATTGGATAGATCATCCAAGAGATTTTATCAAAGAGATGGTGGACAAGAAAGCATTAGACTAGCCAAAGCCAAGTATGTAGTCAAGATACCAAAGTAATCTTTTCTAGCTAAGGAAAATTCCTAACATGATAGAATGTACCAAATGACAAGATGAGTTAAGGATAGAAATGGAGAAGCAATGTTGACAAAGTTCAAGCTTAGTCCAAGAGTTCAAGATCAATGAGTTGTAAGGTGATTGATGGTATAAGAGCATTTCCTAGACAAGGTTTGTTTTGAAAGAATGTAGTGAGTAAACAATAGTCATAAGACAATCCAACAAGGGACAAAGAAACCTTGTGGATATAAGCATATGTGAAGTCTTAGTAAGGTGTCAAATATACCAAGTGTATCATGTGTACGTTCAAAAAATGTCTCCATGAGTCTTAGCACAAGAAGACACATCAAGAAAGCTACCTAAGGTCAAGCGGGTAGTGTTGCAACTTTTGCCCATAACTTGGTACCCCTTCGCCTCACACAAAGTGACGTTGGCTTTGTCATGGATTTTCATCCAAGGGAGTACATATGGTGAGTGTCTTGGGGTGATAAGAGTTAAGTCCACTTCAATCAATCCTTGCACAAAGGAAACCACATGGCCAAAAATGATAACTTCTAAGTCCTAAAGTGTTTAGTAAGGGTCTCTGTTTATGACCACCCCTCATAGTTCCGTAAGCGAAATTAAGACCTATCAACCCTATAAGAACCCAAGATGTATAGTTCTCACAAGAAATATTTAGACCCCTTGGCCCTATACAAAATGAATGTATTCCCCTTGTAAACTTTTAAACAAGATTACAAGTACCCTAATCAAATGTAGTCTTGCTTAGCAATATTTAGGCAACTAGGCCCTACACATGAAGAAGCATTAGGAATAGAAAGAAGCCAAGTCTTCTCTCTCTTTGGATTGAAAGAATATTTTGATTATAGTGGGGTGGAGTAGCTAGCTTTTCTTGTTCCCCACTTGGGTCATTCCCAAAAGATTACTCTTTTGGTAGGCCCTCTAAAGGTAAATCCAAGAAAGTAAAGATGGATAGCTAGTGGAGGTATAGATTTTTGATTTTCCCATAGGGAAAAGAGAAAAGTCTCCTGCTCAATAGTTTCTCCCAAACACATCAAGCACATGTTCATTTACCCAAGAAAAATTGCAAGTGATTAACCAAGTAGGTCTAGATTTTTTATTTTCCAAGAGGAAAAAATCATACTCTCCTACTACTTAATCAATCACAACACAATACGCCTTCTAGTTAAGCTAGATGCCTAGAAATCAAATGTAAGAAAACACATAGTTTATTTGTATCTCCAAGGAAACCTACAAGACAAAGCATTAGTAGTTTCAAGAAGAAGCCTTTGACAAGCAAATTCAACATCACAAAATGTTATTAGGCATAAAGATATTGAGCTCTTTTGATAAGCAAAACCCTATAAGACCACACATTAGATCATAAAAAGAATGAAAAATGAAGCAATAGCCCTGCAAGATCACTGATTAGTCACTATTAGAAAACTAGAAAACCAGAAAATGCAAGAAAAATCAAGCATTCTTGGCCCAAAATCAAACTATGACAAAAATAAAATATGGGCGACAATTAATCAGTCTGTTAGAAAATTATACGAAAGACCTCACAGAAGCAGAACAATATTCCAAACTGGTGTGATATACCTTATAAAGGTAGTGCAACATTTCCCAGTAAGGCTATGCGATACTTCTCTATATGGAAGAATGATAATTTAGAGAATGCAAAGTCTCACTTAGTAGTGTAATGAAATGTCATTTGGGTATTATAAGAAATGTCATACGACCTTTGAGCCTACAAAAACAAAATTTTTGAACCTGTGGCAGTAAGAAACCAAAAGCACAAGAAATGGAGCCAAAAATTAATGCTCAACCCCATGGTGGGTGCCAAAGATGTGTGATCAAAAGTGTGAAAAACTTATATGAACCATTACTCTTGAGAGAAATCCATGAGAGAGGAGATATGAAGAAGTGGCTCATAGCTTCCTAGTTGGAGCGAGTTTAATCCTTCTCATGATGCTCATCAGATTGGCATAGAGGATTAGTGACTTGAATACTCCAAAATGGAAGATTCAAATTTAAGAAATGAAGCTAAGATGCAAGAATGCAAGCTAAGATGAGAGATTAAACTAAGAATGTATGCAAGCAATAAGTAATCTAGAATGAGAATGCAAGAGCTATTCTATTGAAGCAATGAAAGAAGGGAACTAGATTAACAATGCAAGATTAAGCTAGAAATAAATATAAGCTAAGAATTAAAATTGACAAGATTGCAAGAAAGCTAGAATGAAAGATAACAAGAGTACAAGATTAAGGATTAGGGACTTTAGCAATGATCAAGATGGAACCCTTGAGCCAAGAAAGAACTTCTTTTTAAAGGAATTGCCTCAAGAATGAAGGGTGGATATTAAGAGGCAAAATAATGAGTGGATGAGATGAAGAGGCAAAAGGAGATGCAAGGTTAGGTAGAGATGAGTGGTGAGGATTAACAAGAAAAAGGGAAATGTTAGGTAGAATAAGAAAAAATAGCATTTTTGAAAGTACAAATTCTTTTTAATTGTTAATTAATCAAGATTAAGTGGGTGCACACATGTGAATGTGTTATTTTAATAAAAGTGTAGAAACTTAATATTAAAAGTAAGGTTTTAGCAATTAAATAAATATGCAAGCTCTTGAAATTAGTCCATAGTATAAGCTTGATATAAGATTTTTTATTTAATTATGAAAGGGGGATTTTAAGGATTACTCTTCACAATAATGATTAACAAAGAGACAATTTGATCAAAAAGGGGGGCTCAGGTTCTAATAGACCAATTTTAGGTGATTACAAGCCCAACCAATAGTGAGAAAAATGACAATGAGACCTTTTTAAAAATCACCTCAACTAGTGTCACCTTAACCGCTATTCATTTCATGAGAATTAGTTTCTCCATGGTTTTTTTCCCATCTTAGGTTTCCACGTAAATTTTGGTGTTCATTGTGTTGATGGTTTTGTACTTTCATGATCATATTTGTTATAAATTTATGATTGGTTTAAGTATTTACTAGATTAACATAAGTGAAGAAAATTATTTGATTATAATTGATTCACCCCCCTCTCAATTATTCAGCATGTTCAACAACTTTGTGATGAATATTCTATGAGTTAACTTTGTTTTGTATATATTAAGGGATTGAGAAGCATAGATATTATAAATGTGATCTATGTTGGGAATTATAAGCTCATGATTGTGGATCTTAATGGATTTTCTTATGGTTTGGTAAACAATAACTATTATTTGATAATATGTGTGTATTCTCTTATGTGTAGTAAGAAGGAGCTAGTGTTGGATGGGTACTTTTAAGATTTTGGTCACAAGGAGAAATATTGACTATTTGGACTATAGATTAGATTACTCATGTTCGGTTCATGGTTTTATCCCATGGATACATGAAAGTACTAGAATTTAATCCAATGACCACTTTTTGAATTGGGGAGTTGAAATGTTTCATGTGTTTTAAGCTCCCAAAAAACTTAGTTTTCTTGTTGAGCTGCAATTGTTCTTTTCTTTTTCCACTTATTAGTTTGTATATTTGTGCTCATTTCATTTTTTAGATGACATTTTTAATGTAAATTTATGAATCCTAAAAAAAATTTCAATTTTACAATGAAGGTTTTACAAGTTTTACATATTAACTAAAATTTGTAGTGTGTAGATATATGATAAGACTATATTCATGGTGATCTAGATGAAGACAATTATGATTTTTGATGGTTTCTTGGAAGATTCTTATTGATATATGGCTACTCTTATGTGGGGTTTTTAGGAAAATTAGGTATAGCATTGATCCTAGTGTTTGAGTCTTGGAAAATGTTTTGCATGATATCTTTGTTCTACATGATACTAATGTGGGGTTGAATCCTTCAATTTTTTGAGATTGGAGTATTGAATATGCATTTATCCTTTGAGTCGTTTCATATGTGTAGTTCTTGTAAATTTTCTAATAAGGATTCAGTTTGGAAGGTCTTGTTGTTGGTCACCATTATTACATGGGTATGTTAATTACAATGAAAAGGTGATTTTTTAGAGTACCTAATATTATTGTTCATTTGAATCTTAGTAGTAGTTAATAGTTTACAAGAAGCTCTATTCACTTATAATGGAGTTTTGGTAATGATATTGGTCATGATGCCATGCATAAATTGATATCACTAGAAGTGGGATCTTGATGTAGTTATATAACATGTGTTTTATCTTCTTTGTTTCAATATTCTCGATTCTACCTTCAAACTGTAGCAAGATTTTGACATCTTTGGTTCTATTGACAAATGATGTCTGGTGTTTTATCTTCATAGATTGGACATCATGGTTTGACTCTTCTCTTTAAGATATATTGGTTTTGAGTTATTTGACCATGTTGGGGCCATGGAGGATCTTTACTTAGGAGATAGTTATTACAATGCCTAGAGAGATTGATTGCATAGCCTAGTGGGAGATTTGGAAATGATGTGGATTCATCATTTGATGATGGATAATTATATTCATGTGGTTTGGAGATGGTGACATCTTGATTTTCAATAGAATCTTAAATCTTTGGTGGGGTATTGGTTATTATATGGTCTTTGGAGTATATGATCTCTTTGGAGGAGATATAAGATCTTGATGCCCTATTTATGTTTCTAATTCCATAGTTGTAATCTTGACAGTGGTCTTGTTAATTCTCTTCGGTTTCAAGTAATTGCTTGGAGCTTCATGGTTTTATAGGGCTGCATTTAAAGCTAGAATAGATTTATTACTAGATGTTCATGAGACTAGAGAGACTTGGGTGAGGTTAAGAGATCTATTGTTTATGGAGACAATTTTTTGAGATGGTTACTCTTTTATGAGGCTTTCAATAGAAAGACCAAGGAGCATACACTTGGTTATAAATGTGAATCCATTATGGACTTGAAGATAATATATTCCTTTATTATAAGAATTAATTACTTGGTATTGTGTGCTCATGATAATATTTTATCCCAATCATGTTCTACTCGACAAGTGAATGATATTAGAGTTATTATCAATTTGATCATCATAATTCTTTATTTTGTATCTTATCTTCTCATGTTGGTTAGTCTTGAATATAATTGTTCTTAGGACTTGTTGATAACAATATGCATGATTATATGGATATTTTATATCTTGTTATTTTTCTTGAGTTATGTGACTATTTGGAAGGACTTATTTTGAGAGGTACATGAAATGGCTTATGGATTTGGGAAAATTCACTTTATTTTAGGAATGTTTGGTTTGTTTGATCTCTACCTTTGGCATAAGAGGTTTACATTTATTTATGCCATGTTTAATTTTATTTTAAGGTTAGATGTTGATATCCTTTTTGTTTGGGTATGGTGAATGAGATCTTACAACACATGGATTGGTACATGAAAGTGTACAACAAGGATACAATTTAATTTTCACGTTCTCATTTGGTCTTATTCTTCTTCCTACATGTTCGTATTTAGATACTTGAGTATGAATAACTTGTGAGAGCTATAGAGACTAGTGGTAAGAGAGGTATTGTAATATTTTAATTTGGTTGCATGATTTCATGTCATTATTTCTATTTAAAACTAAGTAATAGAGGAATTATACACATCTTCTATTAAAATTACTATCAATATATTTGACATGCTTTGATCTATTTTTAGATTTGACATTACTTGTGCAATTTTTTTTCTAGATATATGTTTGGTTATCCTCTTTTATATCTTTGTTTTTTGATCACTAAAGAGATGACAAGTTTGTATCTTTCATTGATTTAGGATATATGAGCTATGCAAATTATAGATGTGTATAGCCTATTTATTGTAGTGGGATGACTTAGATATGAACTATCTATATCTATAAGATCAATTTAGTGTTGGAAATTTTTTATAGTTATCCTTTTCTGTGGTCATGTGTCCATTGGTAGGTTTTTTTATAAAAGTTAAAATATGTTTGAATGGAACACAAAACCCATTACAATTAAATTTTTACTAGGATTTGAAACCCACTTATAGAATGTTTCTACAAGATCACTACTACATTTGGGGCCAAATTTTGATAGAAACTTTCGACAGGTAATTTTTTTTAATGAATTTGTTATTGTTTTTTAAAAATAGGCCCCGATGGTGTCATTATTCCGATGGGTTTTAAATTGATCATCAAAATTCTGACAGGTTTGGGGTATACATAAAAAAAAAAAGTGAAGCGCCAAATCATTTTTATTTTGATTGGATTGAGAAGGAGCGGCAAAAAAGGAGCGAAAGCTAAAAGCAAGAGAAGGTATGTGGTTTCTTCATCATTTGAGCCTCTCGCATCATATTTGATAGCAAATTTTAAATGCATTGCATTTTATTTGATCATGAATGCTCTCTGAAATGACCGCATTCTACTGGTGTCCTGCCCTAGCTAGTGCTTTATCTATATTATTTGATGTTATTGGTGCTTGTGCTCAAGGATATCAATTCATTGTTTTCAAATGTTTGGATTCACGTTTATTGATATTATTGGAACGTTTAATGATGCCATTGTATACTTCTAAGATGCTCACTAAAATGATTGCATTGTACTAGTGTTGTGTCCTAGCCCGTGTTTTAACTCCATGATTTGATGTTATTGGTGCTTGTGCTGAAGGATATCCATTTTTTGAAATGTTGACTGCGGTTATCAAATGGACAGCCCATGAGATTCTAGCTAGGCACCATTTTTATTGATAGCTTAGGGCATCAAATGTATTGTATCATTTATAGTTGAGACTTTGTTAAAAGGAAATAGGACAAAGAATGATTTTGATTTATTTTCTCTATTTTGATCCCTAAGTGGCTTACAACCCTAGAGAAGTATATGTAGACTTATGGATGTAGTTGCAGGATACATAGCAGCTGATATTTCCCAAGAAATCCATTCATCCAATTTGAATAGAAATTAATACAAAGAAATAGGGTCCTCGAATGGCCCAATCATCCGGACCTTGATTGTCCCCTCAACCAGTGACCCCTCAAAACCAAGTTATCATGCAATCAGTGAATGATCCTTCATTCTCCTGGTCTACCCTGCATCCAAACATATTGGAAATACACAATACAATGATACCAAGTCTTTCACAATCCCCCTTCCCTCAAGGAATTTACTGTCAACATCAGGACCTTGACTTTCCCCTCAACTAGTGACCCTTCAAAATTGGGTTATCATGCAATCAGTGAGTGGTCCTTCATTCTCCTGGTCTTCCCTACATCCAAACATATTGGAAATACATAATAAAATGATAAAAAGTCTTTCACAATCCCCCTTCCCTCAAGGAA
This sequence comes from Chamaecyparis obtusa, assembly GCA_027943335.1. NCBI lineage: Eukaryota > Viridiplantae > Streptophyta > Pinopsida > Cupressales > Cupressaceae > Chamaecyparis > Chamaecyparis obtusa. The sequence continues at coordinate 2,264,364 of BSBK01002954.1, read as the reverse complement.
TTCACTATCAACATCTAGACCTTGATTGTCCCCTCAACCAGTGACCCTTCAAAACTAGGTTATCATGCAATCAGTGAGTGATCCTTCATTCCCTTGGTCTGCCCTACTTCCAAACATATTGGAAATACACAATACAATGATAACAAGTCTTTCACAACCCCCCTTCCCTCAAGTAATTCACCATCAACATCCAAACCTTGACTGTTCCCTCAACCAGTGACCCTTCAAAATCGGGTTATCATGCAATCAGTGAGTGATCCTTCATTCTCCTAGTCTACCTTGCATCCAAACATATTGGAAATACACAATACAATGATAAAAAGTCTTTCACAATCCCCCTTCCCTCAAGGAATTCACTATCAACATCTGGACCTTGACTGTCCCCTCAACCAGTGACCCTTCAAAACTAGACAACGCATCTCAGTCACTGGTAACATATGGACAGTCAAACCAGTAGTCTCCAAAGAATTCAATAAGTGAATATGAATGTTTAAACACTTTCCTCTCAACTTCCCCAACCACTCCTAATCGGTTAGAGGGATATTTCTAGAATCTCCACTATTCCTATCCTTACCAACAATTCTTAAACATACTTTATCTAATATGATAATAACATGCTAAATTGAACTAATGGCATGTTCTTTGTGTGGTGCAAGAAAGATTTGGCTATCAAATCTTCCTTCGTGAAAGCTGAGCACAAGAGAAGGTATGTGATTTCTTCATCTTTGATTGGTATCTTTGACGGGCAATGTCTTTCGATCATGTGGCATCATATTCAACTACAAATTTCAAATGCATTGAATTTTATTTAAACATGAATGCACACTGAAATGACCGCATTCTACTGGTGTTATGCCCTAGACCGTGCTTTATCTCCATTATTTGATGTTATTGGTGCTTGTGCTCAAGGATATCGATTCACTATTTTGAAATGTTTGGATTCACGTTTGTTGATATTATAATTCATCATATCAAATAAAGTATGTTTAAGAAGATTTAGTGTCTAAACACTCAACTAATTCCTCTAACTGATTAGGAGTGGTTGGGGAAGTTGAGAGGAAAGTTTTCAAACATTTATATTCACTTATTGAATGCTTTGGAGACTACTGGTTTGACTGTCCATGTGTTAATGTTTATAAGAGATCAATAAAGTATTTAAAGACATTCTTACATGTTTGGAGAGGTTTGAGAGGCACTTATCATGACTGTACCCTCACAAACAATGACATAGACTGGTTTTACTAAGTTTCCTTTCTCTATTTTGAGGTTTCCTTTCTCTGTCGCAGGGGTACAGTTAGAGGGTTCATTTACAAAATGATCCTTTGAATGGTTACTATGAATATGAATGATTTGATATATCATATTTCTCATTTTACTTGAAGTTTGGAATAGTTTGTGCAAGGGTGAAAGTACTTTTGATTGTTTTGGTCATGACTGTTCGTCTACACAGTCAGGAAATGTAACTATCTAATGATTATATGTAATGTTGAATGGATTAAATGCTTTATTCTTGGTAGAAGTGAATGGAAGGAATAGTGTTGGTGTTAGGTTTCATTTATTATTGAATTTAATGGTTTCCAAGATGTGTTGAGGAGTTTGCTCCTTTTTTAATGGTAATTGTTCCTGCACAATCCACTCATACAACAGTGAAATGCTACGTGATTGAAAATTTCATACAACTGGTCCTTTGGCATGTATTAAATAGAATAGAATTTTCAGCATATTATTATCATTCTATTTCTTTTTTGTAAACATGCCATTGGTTCAGTTTTGTAAAAAAAATTTCGTGTTAATTTTTTTTTTTCTATTTTTCCCATTTGATAACCACAGTCAACATTTCAAAACAGTGAATAACATCAAATAATGGAGATAAAGCATGGGCTAGGGCATGACAACAGTAGATTAAAACTAAACCAATGGCATGTTTACAACAAAGAAATAGAATGATAATAATATGCTGAAAATTCTATTCTGTTATGTTTAATACATGCCAAAGGACCAATCCCAACAATTCTTAAACATACTTTATTTTATTTAAGAATTGTTGGGAGTAGTTTTCAAACATTCATATTCACTTATTGACTACTTTGGAGACTAGTGGTTTGACTATCCATGCATTACCAATGACTGAGATTCATTAAGAAGCATCTCTCTTTTATATACCCTCTCAAGTAAGAAATTAAATTTATTGTTGAAATCAAATGTGTCTCTCCCTTCTTCTCAAGAAATATGTTTAAAAGACTAAATTTTATAGGGAAAAATCAATGTGTCCATAAGGAGAATGTGCCTAGCTAGATGGAATCCTTGGATAAAGGACCTATGTCCCCAAGGTTTTGTAATAAATAGGATTATAGTACACAATTGTTGAAAGGATAAATGTTTGATTATATGGTAGGAATTCTGAATTATATATGATCACCATAAATAGTGTGAATTGATCCAGTGAAAACTGTCAACTATAAGGAAATACTATGAAATTAAACAAAATTATGTAGTAATTATTTACTTTGTTGGCATTTTGTGTGTGAAATGGAAGTTGAAGCTAACAACATTGCTATTATATAGGAACAATGAGTTATTATGAAAGGAATAATGATATGTCTATTAGAATAAGATTTAAGTCAAACTTTCTAACTGTCCTAAAATCAAAATATTAGAAGAATGTGAATTTGTAGGAAATGGTATAGATGTCATATTGAAGATGCATATAAGGATAACAATACTTGTAGTTACTCCTCAAATGTGCTTTTATTGAAATGTGTGTACAAAATGTTAGTGGGTTGAACATATTAATTTGATTGAATAAGAGGATAGCCATATGACTCGTGTATTTCTCACCCTCTATTAAAGAATCTATGACTTTTATTTTGGAAAATGGTAAAATTCAAACAAACTTGTTAATGTTGGGAAAAGATAAACTCGTAAGAAGATTGTTATGGATTTCTAGGATATGGAATTGGTTAAATAAGCTAGTTAATAAGTAATGTTGATGAAACTCTAGCTTAATGAATCATGTTAAAATTTCTTAGGAATATCTTTATGTGTATTCCATCTTGCGTGTAAGTTGATATTAGATATTATCCTATAAGTATACCTTAGATCTTATGGGCAAAAATAACTTATTCCATAAAAGAGATTTTTTTTTATCCTGTCGGAAAGGTTACTCACAAAACTATGTGTTGATGTATGTGGAAAATTTAATATTTGAATGGTTTTAATTTTTAAATGTTCACAAAGGTAGTAGTATGATAGTACTATCTTATGTATACCCATTGAGAAGAGATAACCCCTATACTAATATGTCTCTAGTTTAGAGGATGAATTTTGAATTCTTAACTATATTTTGGAATCCAAACATATTGGAAATACACAATACAATGATAACAAGTCTTTCACAATCCCCCTTCCCTCAAGGAATTCACTATCAACATATGGACCTTGACTGTCCCCTCAACCAGTGACCCTTCAAAACTGGGTTATCATGCAATTAGTGAGTGATCCTTCATTCTCTTGGTCTGCCCTGCATCCAAACATATTGGAAATACACAATACAATGATAACAAGTCTTTCACAGTCCCCCTTCCCTCAAGGAACACTATCAACATCCAGACCTTGACTATCCCCTCAACTAGTGACCCTTCAAAATCGGGTTATCATGCAATCAGTGAGTGATCCTTCATTCTCTTGGTCTACCCTGCATCCAAACATATTGGAAATACACAATACAATGATAAAAAGTCTTTCAAAATCCCCCTTCCCTCAAGGAACACTATCAACCATCCCTATATAGCTCTCTACTATATATCACTCCATCCTATGATGACCATAGTGATTCTCTTTACCGCTGCAAATCTTTGAAGGTTGTTGCACTTGGATGGATGTGTACCATTGTTAAGAGAATTGGACCAAGTTTGGCTTACCTCAAATAGGTGAGGCAACATATGGAAAGGTTGTTGTCTATTGACCCAAATACCAAGACTATTTTGATCTGTGGGTACCCTAATGTTGGCAAGAGTTCTTTTATTAATTATGATGAGTTGTATCATTCCCATCATGTCCCATGCTTGCACCAAGTGTACCCTCAAATATAGGATGTAAATCATTGTTCTCTTCTTGACCAAAGGCTGCCATATCTTGAGGTAGTGGAGTTATGTCACTGTTATGAACTCAGAATTATGGTCATACCCTGGTGAAAAATTTTAAATGGATACAAGCACCTTTTTTGTGCAATGGTCGATCAGGCCCAACCTTTATATCTTGGATGCCAATGCGAGATGCCTCTTCTTTACTGATTAATCCATGTGAGAAATCTGCAAACTTGTGAGAATGAGGAAAGGAGCCTCTACTGTGCAAATTCAAAACTTGGGACTTTTCTTTCCTTTTATCTTCAGATTCACCACACACCACTAAATTTACATTTTCCTCATCTTTAGATTCACCACACACCACTTCATGTTCTTCACCAATTGCTGATTCAAAATCAATCTTTGAGAAATCTGAATACTCATCAAACCTCTCTTGAATGTCCTCACTACAAGGCACATGTCGTCTTCATTGCATCTTCTTTTTATTTCATGTTTTAATCTTTAAGAACTTGATTAAGAACATAGGTTTTAATGAAATATCAATTTGATTTGCAAATTTTATGTTCTTTACAAATTTGAAAGGCTCTAATACTTACTAGGACAGATGTGGATGTTTAACCTTATGTTTTTACTACCAAGTCTCTATTTGTTGGGCATACTGATTATAAGTACTTGACATATATCACAAATGTTGCTAATTAAGGTTGGCAGGATGATTACACCTATCCCAAAAAAATACTGTCAAATCATTATGCTTTCAAATCAATTACCTATCAGCGTATCCCTTGCAAGGGAGAGAAGCCAAACACATAAAGAACATGCACATAAACATGGCAACTAAAAAACTTAAATGGAATACACCAAGAAGTACCAAATGATGAATGCTCAATTGTTGTAATGGCAAAGCTGTTAGGAATAAGGTGTCTCAACCTTGGATAATTCCTATTCTTATTTTTTGTTTTGTAATATGTATTTCTTGCAAAGAATGTAATTAAGTGTGAGTGTACATGTCTAGTTGGCATCTTGATGTGTCATTCCACTTGATGTGTCAACATCTTGAATTGTGTGTAAGGAGATCATGGCTGAAACGGTTATGACGGATTCCTATGACATGTAAGAGCTATGTTTGGAAGATTCAATGACGGGTGAAGACATGCACGACATGTGGCAAACTGATAAAGTTGAGTACTATACACTCTTCTTCAATCATGGGGTTTGGGGCATTGCCCCAAAAAAAAATGTTGGGTTCCTATTTTCTCGGAGAATGGTAAAACCCTAATAAGGCTATCTTTGGAAGTTGCCCTAAAAAGGGAAGCGCATGATATAAGCATTTTTTAGGGTTGCGAAGATAGGTGAAGTAAGTGTATTGTTGGAATGTTTTTATGCTGTCGCGATTTGTCTTTAAGAGTTGGAAATCTTCTGAAAGAACTTGCATTGCAAGTGTATTGTAAAATGTAATAGTTTTGATTAATACATTGTTCAGGTTTTGGAGTGCTGGGGTTTTTACCGAAAGGTTTTCCCCAGGGTAAATCATTGTGTCATTCTCTATTTTCTGTATGCATGGTATATGGCTGCAATATCATTGTTAAAGTAGTTAATGAATCTGAAATTGTAAGGATTTAAAAGAATTTGCACAATACTTTCCTTTAGAGATTACTGTAGGAAGTTGTTTCCGTACCTGAGTTTCCTTACAAAAGCATCAGAACCGTCCATTTCTAGAACTTGATTTTCTAGTCTAAATTATTTTTCTATAGTCGTAATGATTTTTCTAGAACTTGATTTTCTAGTCTTAATGATTTTTCTATAGTCCTAATGATTTTTCTATAGTCTTAATGATTTTTCTTCCATCCTAATGTTTGTTGCTCTTGATAAATTAGGCCTTGTATTTGAATTTTTGTTCACTATTTTATTTTAGCTTGATATTTCATTCAATTTTCATATACACAGAGACTACACATGCTGATAAAAAATGAGTTATTTAATTTAGGTTAACTATTCATGATTGTAAATGGTCAATATATTTGATGGTACTCCTTGGTGTATTCCATTTTAAAATAATCATGTTTCTATGGCTATGATAAATGTCCCTTTGTGTTGAGAAAATTAGAGTTGAAAAAATGGTTGCAAACAAATCATCCTTCTTCCACCAACATTCTAGTCAATGTACAAGTAACAAGTCATTCCATTCAAGAAAGACCATGTTTGACAATATCAACCCAGAACAAAATAAGGAGTATGCAGAATTTAGTGATTGTATCTTCCATTAGAGCCACTTCATATACACAGGTGATGAACATGCATATTTTCCTGAGTGCTATTGGGAGCTTACCCAGCAACACATGTACTATTGTGAAAATCACCACAAATCTATTTGTTGTTGGGTCTAGCTCCCAATATTGCTTGGTCAAATATGCATGTTTTTCACCTGTGCATATACCTTCTATGATCAACACTTATATGCACAGGTGATGAACATTCAGATTTGCCTAAGCTTTGATGAACATTCAGAGTCACAAGTCTTAAGATTGTACTTAATATAGCCAAGCTTCATTCAATGGTACATTCAAACATGAAACAAACCATTCTTAAACCAGATTAAACTAGTAAACCAAAGGACATACTGATTATAAGTAAAATAGTAAACCAAAGGACATGCTTTTACTACTAAGTCTCTATTTGTTGGGCATACTAATTATAAGTACTTGACGTATATCACAAATTTTGCTAATTAAGGTTGGTGGGATGATTATGCCTATCCTGAAAAAAGACTGTCAAATCATTATGCTTTCAAATCAATTACCTATCGATGTATCCCTTGTGAGGAAGAGAAGTCAAACACATAAAGAATATGCACATAAACAAGGCAACTAAAAAACTTAAATGGAATACACCAAGAAGTACCAAATGATGAATGCTCAATTGTTGTAATGGCAAAGCATCAGAACTATCCATTTCTAGAACTTGATTTTCTAGTCTAAATGATTTTCTATAGTTGTAATGATTTTTCTAGAACTTGATTTTCTAGTCTTAATGATTTTTCTACAGTCTTAATGATTTTTCTTTCATCCTAATGTTGGTTGCTCTTGATAAATTAGGCCTTGAATTTGAATTTTTGTTCATTGTTTTATTTCAGCTTGATATTTCATTCATTTTTCATATACACAAAGACTACACATGCTGATAAAAAAATGAGCTATTTGATTATTCACTGTTCATGATTGTAAATGGTCAATATTTCTGATGGTACTCCTTGGTGTATTCCATTTAAAAATAATCATATTTCTATGACTATGATAAATGTCCCTTTGTGGGCCTATGAACTATGGGTTTAGTTCCATGTTTTCTTTCATTCTTTCATTTGAAATGTTAAATATGGGCTGCATATAGAGGTATTATGTGTATCGTTGTTGGTGATTATTTAATTGCAATATTTTCTTTTTTATTTGTTTTTATTTGTTTTCTTGTTGTTTCTTTTCCATTTCTACAATATGGACATGTACTTTGCTTTGAGCACTGTGATTTATGTTGTGGGCTACAAGGCAGAGCCATTAGGCCTCCATGACAGTCTGGAGCTATTTAGCCTATTGATACCCTTGGTATTTTGGACCACCCCTTGGAGGACAGGAACACCATAGAGATGCTCAATATTATTACCTTGGCTCATTTGAAGGCAGTTGTTTTTTTTTTCCTTGATGTTTTGGGGTCCTGTGGTTATAGTACACAACAGGTAGCTCTGTTTCATAGCATAAAACCTTTGTTTGCCAATAAGCCTCTTATTGTAGTTTGTAATAAGATTGATTTGTAACCACTAGAGACTAAAAGCTTGAAGAAGGAGTATATTTTGGAAAATGAAGAGTGGAAAGAAGATGATATTCTTGAGATCATGGATGGACACAATGTTGCAGACTTTATTGATCTAGATATCTTGCAGAGGCTTGAAGAACTGGAGAGGGAAGAAGGGCTTAGGATGGCAACTGAGGGTGACAAAATTGATGAGATGGGGTAAGTGGAGTTGAATCATGATAAAAAGGAAGCTCTAGTTGAAATTAGGAAGAATAAGAAGATGCTTATCATCGAACACAAATTGAAGAAGAGTACTACAAAGAGCACACCTACCGTACCAAGGAAGTTTGACAAGAACAAGGAATATGGCTTAAACAGAATGGGAAGGCATCTTTCTAGCATGGGCTTGGATCCTTCGACAATTAGCTTGATAATAAATCATGCAGATGAGAGCTAAGCAATTAGCTTCCAAGAAAAATCTCATAAATGAATTGTGTGTACCCCCAATTCCCGTGCCCTTTGTGCGTACCTGAAGGATATATTTGAAAAAACAAGGGTAAGGCTTAAAGAACTTAATTTTGCATCACTAGACAGATCTTTAAGCCTTACCCTTGTGTTTCAAATTTATCCTTTGGGTACGCACATAGGCCACAAGAATTGGGGTACGCATAGTTCATTTATGGGATTTTTCTTGGGAAGCTAATTGCTCATCTATCATCTAATTCATTGTTATGAAGTTAATTATTGTAGGATCCAGGCCCAAGCAAGAAATATGTCTTCCCAAACACATAAAAAACATACACATAAACATGTATGACAGCTAAGAAACATAAATGTAGATATCACAATAGTTGAGAAACATAAATGTAGGCATGTGGTCATAGTTTTTCTGAGACAACATAATTGAGTTGTATACCCATACGATGCAAAAAGACTACTAATCCTTCGGTTCCAGAGGAGTAGTGGTTGCTTTGCATCATCTGGGTATACCACTCAATTATGTTGTCTCCAAAAACTTGTGACCATGATGCCTACATTTATGTTTCTCAGTTGTTGTGTCCCAGGACCCCTTATGACCCTTTATGACCCTTTACAACCCCTAAGAATACACATATTAGAGGTCTTAAAATGTCATAAAGGGTCATAAGAGGCTCCAAGGAGGGGCTAGATGAGCTTCCCCCTTCATGTGGTTGGCCCTGTTAAGTAGAGAATGTTAAACTATTCTCCAAACAAAGAGAAGCTCAATAATTTAAGGTCTCAGTCCACGGAGATGGTCAAAAATGATGGGAATCAATGCTAGAGAGTTTTTAGATACTGAGAAGACATATATGTAGTGGAGGTCAGATTGGATTTTTGTGGAGATTTTCTAGATGTGGAAATTTTCTAGAGAGGGTTTCCAGATTGAGTACCAGTGTAGAGATGATGATTCAGTACTACATCTATAAAACCTTCACAAATATCCCTTTTTTGGCCTCCACTCATACCTCTTCTCAAAATCTATAAACTTTGGATACTATTTCTCATCCATGCATGAAATGTGCTAGTGATCGTATAAAATTACTTTTGTGAGACTGGGATCAATTATGAAAAGGTAAACAAGATAATTTTATTGTATCTTTCATTTCTTTTATCCATTCATATTTTCTACCTTCTCTTATATTGGATACTGTGTAGTGTACATAAAGGCAAGGCGATGATTATTCTCAACGATCAACAGGTATAAGTCTTCCAGCCCTTACCCAGTAGCTAGAACTAAAGATAGCAAAGCTCAAGAGACCATCATAGTTGGTCTTCATCCTTGGTCCATATACTGACAAAACATTTTACATTTTGTTAGCTCATCAAACGCGGTGATTTGAAATAATTTAATGGATGATATTTTCATGTATAACGTATATTATTTTAGTTTGACATTGAACGAATTTATCTACTTTGTGCACTTGTAAACATCGAACATAGCCATAAAGAAGCATCCCCTACCATGGCTTGAGTAATGTAGGCCATGGGAGGAGATGCTTCTTTATCGCTATGTTTGATGTCTACAAGTGTGTGGAGTCGATAAATTCATGCAATGTCAACTTAATAATATACTTTATCATGAAAATATTCTATTAAATTCTTTCAAATCCCTGCATTTGATGATCTAACAAAATGTAAAATGCTTTGTCAGTATATGGACCAAAGATAGAGACCAACTATGATGGTCTCTTGAGCTTTGTTATTTTTACTATGCTACTCCATCAATTTTTTGACTAGTAATCCTTTTCTAACAGAAGAGCTATTCCTCCGACGGCTCCTTGTGTCAGAACTTCATTACCTATCGTTGAACATTCCATAGGTAACCGTCAGTGGGACCCCAATATGATAGATGGGTGTGATGGGATGGCTATACCTTCAATAGGTACTCCTGTCAGAGATTTACTAAATATTTGTCACCTTTCTGACTGATGAAATATCATAAGATGAATTTTTTGACAGATCGATGACATAGTAAAATTTCTATTTATGTGGCCAATTCCAATGGGTAGTAATGTTGGAATACTAACAATTATCACTTCCATCTCCATTTCCAACACAAAAACACCTACGGACAGATGTGTCACAGTTTCAACAAATGGCCGTCAAAATTTGGCCTCAAATGTACTAGTGGATGGAACATAACAAACTATAACTTATAGAATTTTGAAGATATCCCTAAACCTTGTTGGGCCAATGCTTGGTTCAAAGGTTTAAGACCTAAAATTAATGTGTTTTTCCAGATCTTATTGGAGGATAAAATCTTAACTATTGACAATCTAAGGAAAAGGGGCTTATATATAACCAATAGATGTTGTCTCTGCAAGAGTGATGAGGAGAACATTAATCATATGGCTATTCATTTTTCCTTTGCTAGAAGAATATGGGAGAAATTTCTTGATTTGATGAATATGGATTGGGTTTTTCCACAGGGTATTCAGGTGCTTGTCACTTCTTGGAAGCCTCCTACTAATAACAACCTTTTATTGTCTATATGGAGCTTCTTTCTTCCCTACATGTGTTGGGGGGTTTGGAAAGAAAGAAATGATAGGATTTTTAGAAATAAGGAATCTAGTTGGGTTGTAATCTTCCACAAGATTAAGAGAACCCTGTTGGAGAACATTGGGTTGATTAAAAAATATCAAGATCCAATAGATGATTGGGAGGTTAAAGTCTACAAAAATTGGAAGCTTGATGGGAGGAAGGTCCAGGATATCAAGAGAAGTCTGAGAAATGAGGCCTGGTGGGATTGTCCCCCTAATGGTTAGATGAAAGTCAATTTTGATGGTGCATCTAAGGGCAACCCGAGAATTGCTATTTGTGGTATAGTTATCCATGATAAAAATGGGAACTGCAAAGGGGCCAAGGCCATCCCTATAGGCTTCAATACCAACCATATTATTGAGGCTAACACTTCTCTTTATGGTGTGTTGTTAGCTAAGAGGAAAAACTATAGAAAAGTGTGGGTTGAAGGGGACTCCCTAAACATTATTAAATGTCTAAATAATACTATGTCCCCTTCATGGACAATAGCCAATGCTATTAACAAATCTAAAAATATTATTGATTCCTTTGATGAGTGTATTATTACTCATAATTTTAGGGAGGCCAATTCGGTGGTTAACTGGGCTACAAATGTGGCTTGCCAAAGCCAGGTGGATATCGAGTGGAATGATGGGTTTGTCCTCCCTCTTGAAGGGATATCATTAATCAATAAGGATCGATTAAACAATAGGCAACACATTCTTAATGAAGATCATATTAATGAGTAATCAATGCAGAATTTTGTGTGAAGATGACAAAGGACATTGGGGTGATTCCGAGATGATTATTGCTTTCACTTGGCATGATTTATGGGTCTTTCAAGGTGTTAGAGGGCATTATTACAACTTTAAGCCTAATTTGCAGAGTGTTGTGAGAAATTTTGAGAAGGGGTTTCCTGACTGTAGCAGAGATATGGGAGGAAGAAAGAAAAGGTGTGAACCGGGGAACTATAACGAATGGAACCAGAACCAGGAGGTGTAAAACATTGTCAAAGATGGGGTTCTGGTGGTTTATATGGAGAAGCTACATGGTTGGAAAGTTTTTGTTACCAGACACTTCATTAAGACCTGGAACAAAGGGAAAGTCATGGTGGGAATGCAGAGCATGGAGGTGACTAAGGAGATCATCGCAGAAGCGACAGGTCTAAAGATAAGAGGGAACTAACTTCTATAGGGACACAAAAATCTTAGATAAAGCTCTGGAGGCTTTTGCACCAATGGAGTAGGAGAGGAAGCATATGGTAAAGGTGGATAATTCCTACTTTAATCCTAAAAGTATTTCTAGGCTGTGGAGACTGGTTCTCTTTGAGATTATTAGCTACATTACTTTGGATGGTAGATATACCAAAATTTACAACCATCATCTGATTTTACTAAATCATTTTAGGAATGGGGTTAAAATCAATTTCCCCTTTTATCTTTTGAGCTCTTTAAATGCTACAATTCTCAGCTGGCAGAGGGATCCTGATGGTGACCACGCCTATCATGATGGACTAATGGTCCTCATTTATGAGGTTCTAAAATCTAAGAAGGTTGAGAGGCCTCGGTTGAATAGGAAGGCCCTCGAAGACTATGATACAGATGGTAAAGAATCAGAGGAACCCTTCATGGAGGAAACTAAAGATGATGAGGGTGACTCTGAGGAGTATCATGAGTCTATTCCCAAAAGAAATAAGAAGAAAATAAAGGTGGAGGACTTGGTCACTGATATGCAAATGGAGGAAGAGGAGAGTAGGGAGGACAGTATCAAGAAGAAGGGTAAAAACAAAATGGAGCCCGTTGGGAAGTGTACCAAAGCCAAAAAAAGGGAATAAGAAAAGAGCTAAGAGTGTTTTCATTTCCTCTGATGAGGGCTCTTTGTCTCAGGGGAATAGCTAGGATAAACAAGAAGAGCAGGTGGAAAATGACCCTATTGTGGAGGAGAGTGTTGGGTTGGACTAAAATGTACTGGTCAATGAAAATATACTGCAAGATGTTTCCCAGGATGTGACCAATATTGAGAAGGATGGTCAGGAGAAGGACACAACCAACATTGAGAAGGATAAGGTGGAGAGCTCCAAGGAGGAGACAATGGGAGAGAATAAGGATTTTGAGAATCTGGGATGTCTTGTTTTCCTTATTAACCTTAGTAACATGAAAAGAGACATCACAGCTATGAAATCCCATATTCATCAACTTCAAAAAGAGACTGGGATTCTTGGAAAGATGAATATGGGGGAGAATCCCGTGGGTCAATGTATTGATGAGATGAAGGAAATAGTCAGTAGGGATGAGGGCCTCTCTACCTTTAATGATAGAATCATTGCTATGGAAGAGAAAATTTAAAATGGAGAGGTGATGAAAAAAAGAATTGAAATTATGGAAAACAGAGTCGACAAGCTGGAGAAAATAGTTGGTAATATTACGGAGCAAAGTTTTGCTATTCTTAAGGCTTTGACAGAGCATGTTAAGATTCTGGTGGACAAAATGGACTAGGGGAAAGGGGAGCAAGCAATCATTGAGGTCAAGGAGGATCATGGTCCCAACAAGAGAACTAGATCAAGGTTCAAGAAGCTGGAGGATAATAATAACAATGACATGGAGGAACTCAAAGCATCCTCTGCTAACATGCAGCTACTAGCTGAACAGGTGGTGGATCTTATGAAATGTATTTAGCCAGCTTGTTACTGTCCTATTGTCTTTTTGTTGTCCTTTATTTATTTCTCTTTCTTTTTATTTAAGGAGTTGTTTGTGTGTCTCTTTTTTGTGTTGTTGCATGGTTTCTGATGGAACTTTAATGCCTATCTTGTAATCTTGATGTAAAAGGTTTCGGGTCCTTTCAAAACCTTCTTTTACGTAATCAAAACAAACTATAACTAACCAACATCAAAACATAAATAATTTTTGAAGGGAATCCAAAACCCTTTACAAATAGTTGAAGGATAAACCAAAGAGAAGGAAACTAAACCACTTTTGTATCCTTCTAACCACCAAGACCACCCTTGACCAAAGATTGAGAGGCATGGATATGTTTAGGAAAGCATCTCTTTCTTCTATGCACAACCATACAATAAATATCATCATCTAAAGATATAGAGTAGGGAAAGATAGGAGGACAAATTTAAAAGGGATGAGAGGGTAGAAAGGTAGTAGCCATAACCAAATTCTCATCCATGGTGGATAGAATAGGCTCAGTTGATAGAAAATCAATAGAATCTATTGACATTGAACCAATGAGGGGTAATCTAGAATCAATTGAAAAACCTATAGCAGTCATAAAGAAATCCTCATAGCCTCTACGAGTGGGGGGGAGGCAATATGTTTTTATTTTCTTTTTTTTTCTCTAAGGATTCACTTTCCTTGGTGGAGTGGAATTTGTTTATAATTTGCAAAAGGTGTGTTTCCTTGATCACCACCTCTTCATCATTTGTAAAATCATATTCATCCTAAACAAATAC